>JANRGW010055217.1:0-11479 GCA_024733675.1 Psilopsiagon aymara | reverse complement strand
GTTGATGTCTCTCCAATTTAGAGACAAGGATGTTATGCGTGACAGTGTCGAATGCTTTGTACAAGTCCAGGTAGATGGCATCAACTTCTCTACCCCTGTCCATCAGTTCTATAGCCCCATCATAGAAGGCCACCAGATTGGTCAGGCAGGATTTCCTTTTAGTGAAGCCATGCTGTCTGTCACCAAGCACCTTGTTGTTTTTCACATGCTTTAGCATGCCTTCCAGGAGAATCTGCTCCAAGATTTTGCTAGACACAGAGGTGAGGCTGACTGGTCTGTAGTTCCCCAACTCATCCATTTTCCCCTTCTTGTAAATGGGGGTTATGTTACCCTTTTTCCAGTCATCAGGAACTTCACTTGAATGCCATGATTTTTCAAATATGATGGACCGTGGCTTAGCAATGGCTGCACGCAAAACATTGTGCTCAGTGGCTGAATGCCCAGCTGGAAACCAGTAATGAGTGGTGTCCCTCAGGGTTCAGTGTTGGGACCAGTCTTGTTCAACATCTTTGTCGGTAGCATGGACAGTGGGATTGAATGCACCCTCAGCAAGTTTGCCAATGACACCAAGCTGTGCGGTTCTGTTGATATGCTGGACGGAAGGAATACTATCCAGAGGGACCTTGACATGCTTGTGAGGTGGGTTAATGCCAATCTGATGAAGTTCAGCTATGCCAAGTGCAAGGACCTGCATGTTGTGTTTGTTGATGAGAAACTTAATGTGAGCTGGCAGTGTGCACTTGAGGCCCAGAAAGCCAACCGTATCCTGAGCTGCATTGAAAGGAGTGTGACCAGCATGTTGAAGGAAATATTCTTGCCCTTCTACTCGTCTCTTATGAGACCTCACTTGGAGTATTGCACACAGTTCTGGTGTCCTCAACATAAAAAGGACATGGAACTGTTGGAACAAGTCTAGAGGAGGGCCACGAGGATGATCACGGGACTGGAGCACCTCCTGCATGAAGATAGATAGGCTGAGAAAGTTGGGTCTGTTCAGCCTGGAGAAGAGAAGGCTGTGTGGAGACCTCATATCAGCCTTCCAGTATCTGAAGGGGGCCTATAAGGATGCTGGGGAGGAACTTTTCATTAGGGGCTGTAGTGGTAGGACAAGGGGTAATGGGTTATGATTTAAACAGGGAAAGTTTAGATTGGATATGATGGAGAAGTTGTTTACTGTGAGGGTGGTGAGGCACCGGAATGTGTTCCCAAAGGAAGCTATGAATGCGGTGTTCAACGCCAGGTTGGACAGAGCCTTGAGTGACATGGTTTAGTGAGTGGTGTCCCTGCCCATGGCAGGGGTGTTGGAACTAGATGGTCTTAAGGCCCTTTCTAACAGTAACTATTCTATGATTCCTTTATTCTATGAGTGAATTGAACCCTAAATATCAGTATGAGGTCTCCAGATTACATCAGTGAATGCTATCTATGGTCCGATATTTCTACCTAAAGAAGAGCACCATCATACTGGAGAAATGTTCTGAAAACGTTCTAGTTGCCACTATCACAAAGAGAAATATTAAGGTGAAAAAAGGTAGTAGTGGTAAAAAATAAGTTGCCTTTGGTTTTAAAATATCCCAGAGTTACCTTTTTGGGTTCCTGCATTATTTATAAACATGATCACACACCTTAATTCTGTAAAATGTCATCAGGAGTAAGATGTTTGTTCATATCATGTTTCAAATCACTTCATTTAGGTGAGGACAATAATTTGTGTTCCTACCATGATTTTTTATGCAATGACAAGACCCGATCACTGAATAAAATAATTGCAGATTACAAAAATAGGATTCAGATTTCCTTTCTGAAGACATGTGGACACGAAATGACACAGCTGGAGATGACTGAGCTTCTTCAGTAGAAGTGAGCATTGCCCTAACCCGTAAACTATGCTGTTTTCTGATAAGAAACACAAATTCATGTACACAGATTCATCCCACATCACCAAATTGCTTAAACTAATGCCCTCAATAGAATAAAAAGTCAATAGCATAAAGTCCCTTCTAAAGTCAGTGTTCTTGATCTGCCTTCTTTCTCTGCTGCTAACTGATGATGAAGGCAAATAGGCTCCTAAAGTAGATTAGATACTTCATTTTAAAAGAAGAATAAAAAAAAAAAAAAAAAAAAAAGAATATGAGCTTTGACATAGAGTTTGAATCAGGTTTCTAGATGAGGCAGTTCGCATATCTCTGGATTTGACTTGTCCTATTAATTAGTATTACCCTGTTCATGTGGATTTTTTTGCAGAGTTACATTTAGCACTCCCGGGTTCAGAGGCATACTGAGGAAATTTGAAATGTGGTTTAGAAAAATTTTGTCTGCAGAGAATGAAAAAATAACTAAATGTTAGAAATTATTAGAAACTATTCCTAGAATCTCTAGACATGTGTTAAAAGTGACAGGAGCTTGGAAAAATACAAGTTTGACTACACTTTACAAAGATGTGCGCATCTATAGAATAAAATCATACAGTCCCGCAAATTGGAAGGGACCCATGAAAATTATTTAGTCAAACTCCTTCAAGCTGAAACCACTCTTATATGATGACCATGCTAGGGAAGATTGAAAAGGTTTTAAAGCATCTTAATTTCAGACACAAATCATCTACCTGACAGTGGCGCTAAATCCTAGGATACAGGAAAATAGAGAGCAGTTATTAGGGTATTTTGTTCTGGAAAGTGTCAGAGATTCACAGAATGGTGTAGGTTGGAAGACACTTTTAGAGGTCATCTTGTCCAATGCACCTGATTAAGACAGGTCAGTTAGAGCAGGCTGTGCAGGACCATGTCCATTTGGCTTTTGAATATCTCTCACATTTTGCAAATACTGCTATTTTATTACTGTTTTCTTTGGTTAAGAATGATACAGAGAGCTTTTCGTTCAGACCTTTGTCATGAGATCCGTTTGAAACTGTTAGATCTGTTAGAACTCATACAAAGATTGAAGTAAGCTTCTAAACAACAAGTGGCTTTCGTAAAACAGTGTTGTGTGGTTATGTTTGAGTTTGAATACTTTGTATAAACGAGTCAAAGGAATTAGTAGAAGATATTTCAGAACACAATTTTTTATTGGTTTTCAGTTCTCGGTATCATTATTCCACTTTCTAATTGCTACTTTTCCGAGACAGTACTTTAATTTTCATCAAACTTATAATTTCAAATAAATTCAAATCATATCTTATGTTACAAGAGAAGCAGGGTTGGTCTTCAATATGCAGTTACTGTTCTCTGGTAGGGCAAGACAGAGATTCAACAAAAGAAACCAAGACACTCACAGCGGAGCTTACACAGGTCCAGCAGGTTCATTGTAGGAACCCATCAAATCCTTAAAGAACAGAAAGTTCGTTCGCATCTCTTACAATCAGCAGCTATATCTTGAGATCACTGTCATTCAGTTCTTGACTTTACTAATAAATAACAGCACCTATGTAAAATAGAAATTGTTTTCCTGCCTTCATTTCTCTGCTGATGAAGGCACAGGAAAATGTACATTCCTACTTGTAAATTTGGCAAATTGTCAAATAGTCAAATGGTTAATAATATTATAGTGTTGTTGCTGGATATTTAATAAAAATAAAATATTTTCTTACTTCTACTTCTAGCCTGTTCTAAGGACAATCTAGTTGAGCATAATTAACAATGAACAATTATCTCCCATTCTTTTTGTATAAGCTGTTTAACTACCGAATTTCATTTACAAAACCAAACACTTAATTTACATTTGAATGTTGGGGCATAATTTGCTTTACCATTTCTCCTATTTTCCATCAAATGTGCTAATGACATGTATAAAATTGATGAATACATATTCAAAAAACCAAATAACAGATCTGAAGAATCTCCTTTTGGCTGTAGCATGCGGGGCATATCTATCTCTGTTAGAAAAATGTCATTTCCCATATGAGCTGTGCTAATGTAGTACTTGCCATCCTAAGATTCTTTTTGCTGTGCAGTTGGTCAGCCTGCTGCATCTGCAAACTTTCTCTATAACCATCAAAATATCAGCCTACGCCATTCATTGCATTTTCAGAGCTCTCATCATCCAATCAAGCTAAAAATACAAAAAAAAAGCAGTTTTTCTTGCAATATTATAACACTCCTGTTTCTTACACAGATGGAGATTAAATTAAAGTGTGATTTCAAAAGTGGCAAAGAAAACGTGTGACAGACAGAAATGACAAGGCTTTGTCTACAGCTGGTGATACAATAAAGTGAAATGCCTTCCCATTGTCCCTGAGCAATATGTCTAGGGTTAGCTCTGCCATAATCTATGAATATATTCGTTGAGTTCATTTGGACCATAAACAGAGAAGACTCACATCATCTGCACATGTGTATTAGCCTTTCAAACTGTGAGACAACTGTGCGTGTGTTTATTTTTTTCCCCCTGTGATTCTGACATCTGTGAATCTAAGAGGCCAAATGTAGGAGTATAAAAATGACTTGGCCATCTAGACTGCAATGGCACTACCCCAGGCAAGAGGATTGCCTCTTCAGTTCAAAAGAACATAAAGCTATACTAATAAAGTTTCAGATTTATGGAAATAAACTCCTTCAGTAAAGTTCTAATCATATATCAGGGAAAAAAACATGATGAAAGAAGTCAGAGATTAAAACAAGTATCCTGTCTACAGAGATATTAAGAAATCAATTGGACAATGCCCTGAACAACCTGACCGACTTTTGTCCTGCTCTGAGTTGGGGCTTGGAGCAGAAGACCTGAAGCCCCTTACAGCCTGAATTATTTACTCTGTGAGTCTATGGTTCCATGCAGGTAGAGTGCATCAAACTATTGGTTTATAGTTAGTGACGATACTAATACTACTTCTACTTAAATAATAATATCAGACAAGATATCTAGGAAACATTTCTTAATGTTGCTTTGTCAGATAACTCAGAACATCATTCTATTTGTGAGAACAGTTTTCTACTCTTGTCTTGGTCCTAAAGGTTTTAATAAGTAAAGATGGCACCCCTCTGTAAATAAGGTAATATGAAAATGCCTAAGAATTACATTAGTTCTTCCTCTGAATCATTGCCTTCCATTTTACCTTCAGGAAAAAAAAAAAATTAAAAAAAATCTAATTTGCCAAAATTTCCTCAGCAAACTGTCAGCTAATTCCCTCCAGTACATTTTTATCTTTCAATGTTTAACTTCCCATCTATTCAGTCCTACCTGGAGCCCCCCAAACAAATGAAAGGGATCACAATCCAACTGTTTTTTTGCTGTTATTCTAGGCATTTATGTATTAATAAAACTATTTTTCCAATCAACTTTCACATAACCAAGCAAAATACTACCTTAGAATATCACAGGAAGGCATATAGCATTACAGTAATCCAACTCATAGTGATGACTTATATAGATAGTTGTGTATGTACTGTTACTTAGGGATGAAATGAAAGGACTAAATAAGTCTGGTTTCACCACTTAAGAGTTATTTGTGCTCTATGTAAGTACCTTTTTGACTACATAGATCTCCAGTATAAAGCAAAAACATGGCTGTTAAAACTCTCTGGATAATTGCTAGGAGGGGAAAAAACATTGACATTGTGATTGTTACCAACCATCTTCTCAATTGGATTCAGAGGAAGAAGGCTGGCAGCCAGAGAACTTCTGCTGTTTATGGAAAGCCTCATCTTCATGAGGGATCCAGACATCCACCAAGTCAACAGAGTGCAGTGCAAGCAAGCTAGGAAGATTCTGTGCTTTGCTGGTGATAATTTCCTAACATAAATCCTAGAAGTGCCAGCTAAAGCTAACATTAAAAAGGCTAACATTATACCCATACTCCATAATGCAAAAAGGAAGATCCAGAGATCAAGGGCTTCAGCCTCAAGAAAAATTTTATAATGCGTACTTTAACCATTTCCAAACATGCTACAGACAAGAAAGTATCATAAAGATATGAATTTACCAGCTAGATTAAACTTGCCCAGACTTATTGCCCTTAACGTTAAAATGACAGATTTTGAAGAAAAGTAGAAAGCAGTCAATATAATGCACCTTGAAAAGTCATTTTGTAAGGGATTTTGACATAGGGATTTCTACTCCTTCTTACACTGAGGGAGCGTGGACTGGATGAATTTGTGATTAAACTATTTAAAATTTATTTGAATCACTTGATTCAGAAAATATTAATTGATTTGCTTATCATCTAGTGATTACTGACAAACAAAATAACAGGCAGATGGTACTGATGCCAACATTCTTCTGTATCTTCATAAAACAGAATACACATGCAGCAAGTTTGCAGATTTAAAGAGTTCATATTTGATACTCTTCATTTAAGGGAGGTGATTTTCCTTCTCTTCTCCACTCTTTTGACACCCCATCTGGAGTACCATGTTCAGCTCTGGGGCCCCCAATGTAAGAAGGATGTGGACCTGTTGAAGTGAGTCTAGGGGAGGGTCATGAGGATGATCAGAGAGATGGAACACATCTGCTATGAAGACAGGCTGAAAGAGCAGAGCTTGTTCATCTTGGAGAAAAGGCTCCAGGGAGACATTATGGAAACCTTCCAGTACCTAAAGGGGCCTACAAGAAAGCTGGAGAGGGACTTTCTGTGAGCATGTGCAGTGACAGGACAGGGTAATGGCCTTAAACTGAAAGAAGGTAGATTTAGATTAGGTATTAGGAAGAAATCCTTTACTGTGAGGGTGGTGAGGCGCAGAAACAGATTGCCCAGAGAAGTTGTGGGTGCCCCATTCCTGGCAGTGCTCAAGGCCAGGTTGGATGGGTTTTTGAGCAACCTGGTCCAGTGGAAACTATCCCTTCCCTTGGCAGGGGAATTGGAACTAGATGATCTTTCTTTTAAGGTTGCTTTCAACCCTAACCATCCTGTGATTTTGTGATAGGTGCAGCTAAAAGTAGCAGAATATTTCTGATGCAATGTGTGTAATGACATATATTTTACTTTTTCATGCATATATTTAGCAATTTAAACTACATTTATTATATAAGTTTTTGTCTATTATGCTCATTATATTGGGCTTAGGAAGAATATCGTGATTGACACGCATTACTATTTTTGGGAATATTTAGCCAGATGTTAACTTCAATTTTGACACTTGAAAGTGTGAATAATATATAAAGTTATCAACAAAGCTTGAACCCAAAAAAACCCAATTAAACCAAACAGTTTTTAAAAACTCACCATCAAATGACGAGTCAACCAGAATACCAAATTCTGTTGTGTTTTTTTCTTTAAAGGAGAACTAAAAGAACCTAAACCAAAGACACGGGGTCAAAATTAATTTTATCTATCTGACAAAGACCTTAGGGTCCTGGTAAAAGTTAACTTAGGAAGCAGTTTAGATACTCTAAACACCAGCTTCAGAGGGGCATCTTGCTGGAGTTCATGAAAAATTGCCAGAGTCTATGCAGGAGACGGTTTAAAACACAGCCTTATTGGAGATCATCAATCTATGCTGTCTCTGAATTCATGCTTAACTTTTCCTTATAATGTACTTAGAAGTAAGCCATGGCTCAGAAGGTGATCTTATTGGCATTCAGGATTGAATTTGTCAACTGAAGTCCAGTTTTCCCTATCTTGTCAAATCCAGTGAAATTGTTGAATGCAAATAGACAGTAGATTTCGTTTTAAAATTTTATCACCTGTAAGAAAAAAAAAAAAAAAAATAATCTAGCATTTGCAAAGGCAAAGTGATCTTCTTATAGTTTCAGCACTTTGCTATCTCCCTGATATTCTTTCGACTTAGAAGTTTCCAGAGTTTAAAGAAGGAAACCAAAATTACTTTTTCTTTTTTTGTTGAATATTAATCAAAACAAATAAAACTTGTAAATCCACTGAGTAAACACACACTACAAGATTTTTTTCCGTGTAATTTTCTTTCTATACAGCACAGACCTACCACTATGATGGTATAAATATTGAAATGCTAATGTTCATTGAAATAGAAGTTTTAAGCAAACATTTAAGCATCATCTTCCTATTATAGAGATTCTGACCATGACTGGTATGTTATTTTAATGCATAATGTGGCAAAGTTAGTATGATAAAATCAATATCTCTGCTTTGCACAGAAAACATTCCTAAAGACACTTCAGAAGGAATTCACTGAAACAAGCATATTTCATATCCATTAGTTTTGAATTGTAATTGAAACATTCAAGCACATGATTCAAACTTAAATTACTACTAAAAGTGTAAATGGATTTTTATGCAAGACATTAATTCAAGTCAGAATTTGGTAGGTTGCAAACAGAACAACATTTTAAACTCAGCTTACTTGTAGAAAAAACAACAAAGATAGATATGAGAATATGACAGATATTTTAATTAGACTGGCACAGAGCAACATAATAGAGTCATAAAATAGGGTTGGAAAAGAGCTTAAGACCACCTAGTTCCAAGCACCCTGCCATGGCAGTGGCAGGAACACCTCCCACTAAACCATGTCACCCATACAAACCCAGCCTTGAACACCACCAGCAATGGAACATTCACAGCTTCCCTGGGCAACCCATTCCAGTGCCTCACCACCCTCACGGTAAAAAATTTCTTCCTTGTATCTAACCTGAACTCCCCTTATTTAAGTACTAACCCATTACCCCTTGTCCTATCACTACAGGCCCTAATGAATAGTGCATCACCAGCATCTTTATAGGTCCCCTCCAGATACTGGAACACTGCTATGAGGTCTCCATGCAGCCTTCTCTTCTCCAGGCTGAACAGCCCCAACTTTCCCAGCCTGTCTTTTTATGGGAGGTGTTCCAGTGTCCTTGTCATCCTCATGGCCCTCTTTGGACCTGTTCCAACCATGTCCTTTATATGTTGAGAACACCAGAATTGCACGCAGTGCTTCAAGTGTGATCTCATGATAGCGGAGTAGAGGAGCAGTATCACCTCCTTCAACATGCTGGTCGCACTCCTTTTGATGCAGCCCAGGATATGGTTGGCTTTCTGGGCTGTGGGAGCATACATCAGCCAGCTCATGTTCATTTTCTCGTTGACCAACACCTCAAGTCCTTCTCCACAGGGCTGCTCTGAATCTGTTCTCTGCTCAACCTGTAGCTGTGCCTGCGATTGCCCCAACCCAGCTGTAGGAGATTGTGCTTTGCTTTGTTGAACATCATGAGGTTGGCATCAGCCCACCTCACAAGCATGTCAAGGTCCCTCTGGGTGACATCCCTTCCTCCAGCATATCGATCAAACCACACAGCTTAGTGTTGTTGCAAACTTGCTGAGGGTGCAGTCAATCCTGATGTCCATGTCACCAAGAAAGATGTTGAACAGGATTGGTACCAGCATCAACTCTGGAGGGACCCTTCTCGTTACTGGTCTCCAATTGGACACTGAGACGTTGGCAACAACATTTTATGTGCAGCCATCCAACTAATTCTTTGTCCATCAAGTGGTCCATCCAATCAAATTTGTGTGTCTCCAGTTTAAAGGCAAGGATATTATGTGGGACAGTGTCAAATACTTTGCAGAAGTCCAGGTTGATGACATCAACAAATATGCTTTAATTTCATCACTTATTTTCATCATTCAGTTTCATCAGTATTTTGTATAAAGACCTTTGCAAAGACCTCCATAAAAACGTGATGTTTGTGCCAAGTATTTTAATAAATAAACAGCTATAGTAAGAGTTGTTCCTATATGCAGGTATTTGCTGCGAAAAGAGAAAATGTGAGATGTGAAATGCACATGGCTAGAAATGAACAGACACACAGTACCAATGAAAGCTGGATTCTTTTTGCATCTCTAAAAAGATACCTGTCACTCCTAAACATGAGCAGAGAGGTAGTACTGTTTGAATGCCTTTCTGGCTACTGCAGTTACATGCCATCTCATGCAAATAAGTTACATAAGCATGATGAAGCCCAGTGATGTCCATCAGGAGTAAAACAAGCTGTAGAAAAGTTTCTATGAAATAGTAAATAATTTTGCTCCTGTGGCTGATTTCAACATGACTGTATAGGATATCACTCAGAGCAATAATATTTTCAGTTAGAATTCCCCATGCAACAGTCAGAGTTGGCAAAAAAATATTCAGTGCTCTAAATAAATATGTTACAGTATACTCTTTGTTAGTCATTATAGAATCATTTTACATAGGAGATTAGTTCTGTCTTCATTCAATGATAAGACCAGTATTTCCATCCCTCCTAGGTTCAGCAGAAGCAGTCATTTTTTCTCCTTCTTAGTAGCTGGTGCAGCTCTGTGGTTTTGACTTTGGCCTGGAAACAGCACTGATAACACCAATGTTTTTAGTTACAGCTCTGTAATGTTCAGTCTGACAAAGGACTTTCTGAGTCTCATTCTCTGCCAGGGAGGAGGGAAAGCCGGGAGGAAGCAGAGACAGGACACCTTACCCAAAATAGCCAAAGATGTATTCCATACCACAGCACGTCATGCCCAGGATGTAAAAACTGGGGGCAGGGACCTGGAAGATTTAGTTCACGTCTCTGCCATCAGGTGGTGAGTGGTTGTATTCTCTTCCCTTGTATTTCCCTTGTCATTATTATCATTATTATTGGTGGTATGAGTAATGGTTTGTGTTATACCTTAGTCACTGGACTGTTCTTATCTCAACCCATGGGTGTTATATTCTTTTGCTTCTGCTCCCCATCCTTCCGGGAGTGGGGAGGAAGAAGGGGAGGGAAGACTCCAGAGACTGTGTGGTTTTTCTGAGTTACAGCTGGGCTTAAATCACTACACCATTCAGACTGCAAAACCCTTTACTAGCTGAATGGTAAGTTAGTGGCAGAATTGCGAATTGAAGCCCCAAATGTACTCTATTTAATCTGCAACAGATCATGGCAGCTTTACAATGAAAAAAGATACTTTCTATAAAGTTATAAAGATCTATATTCTTTAAAAATTGTAGACTGCCTTCTCATCTTCGAAGTAAAATTCAGTTAGAATAGACAACAAAATATGTGCATGTGTGAATTTGTTCTCTTCCTAACTCACCTCCTTCTAATTTGAATTTCTTTTGGGAAATCTTCCTTTTGAGATTTTCAGTAGTACTCAGATACACTAGATCAAAGCTGAAGTACAATGGTGCGTGCCTATGTGCTCTTTCTCCTTTGCTCTCACAAGGTGATTTTCAAATATATATCTAACTGTTTAAGGGGATAGAAGAAAAAACAAGCACTTGCAGGCTTTTGGAATGACCTTCAACAATACTCCCCGATATGTTTTATCCATACCTTAAGCTACACCTTAATAATATAGGGCCATAAAAGAAAGCATAGAAGGAATCTTACAGAATTAAAATGTTTTCTCCTAAACTATTTTAAAGTTAAGATGGTTTAACTCAGTAGCTGTCCTGGCTTTGGCAGTAGCAGTCGTTTTTCTCCTTCTCGGTAGCTGGTGCGGAGCTGTGTTTTTTGACTTTCGGTTTGGGAACAGTGTTGATAACACCAATGTTTTAGTTACTGCTTAGAATGTTTTGGTCTGGCCAAGGACTTTCTGAGTCTCATGCTCTGCCAGGGAGGAGGGTAAGCCAGG
>JANRGW010055216.1:0-14214 GCA_024733675.1 Psilopsiagon aymara | reverse complement strand
GGCATGGTTTAGTGGGAGGTGTCTCTGCCCATGGCAGGGGATTGGAACTGGATGATCTTAAGGTCCTTTCCAGCCCTAACTATTCTATGATTCTAATTTCTGACATACAAAACCTCAGAAACATTCAAGCACTGTTGTGTAAGAAAGACAAGAAAATGGGGAAAAAGTGGGCAGAAAAATGCAGTCATTTCTTACAAGCTCCCAGGAGAAATTTCCATACCCAGTGACACTTTATGGAGCACTCTCATACTGTCCTACAAAGACAGAAAAAGCAATACAGCTCCACAAACAGGAAGTTTCCAGGTTCTTTTGGGATATACAGCTTTTTTATTCTCATTCCTTCAGATACTGGGTTATTGTCTCTGGAATCACTGCCCTCTTTTATGTCGACAAATTTTACTGCAAATGGGGTTTAGAAAATTTTTCATCTCTCTGAAGACTCCCCAAAATAGATTTCCCATAAATTACGTGGCACGCAAAAAATCCAGGAGAGTGAACAGAGTACTGGGATTATAATGGATCTTGTTCAGGATATGCTGTACCTTTTGTAATTTTTGCAATTATGAGCAGGAGGCTAACAAAAAGGAGATATTTATAAAACACATAAAGCTCAACAGCTTAAAATATCTCCCTCTACCCTCTTCCTCGTCCGCTCCTGTAGTCTTGAGTTCTCTGGCACTGAGAGCTGTACAGTTGTAGTTGTGCATAAGGGCATAGTAAAAGGTGATTAAAGTTTAAATGGATTTGATGGTCTAAGACTTAATGGGATTAGGCCACTGTCAGTGTTCATTCCCTGCAAATATGGATGGGGGTTGGGGAGGAGGAAAGGATGTTTATCTGAGACAAATAAGAAATACTAAGGAGAGAATGCCTGCTGCATTAAGATAGGTCTCTGGCTAAGACATCTCTTACTTTTGTAAACAAGTATAAATGTGTCCTGTGCTGTCAGCAGAGGTGTTACACGGAAGGCAGACAACTCACTGGCTGGGGTGTGGTTGTGTCTTCTCGCCGAGGCAGATTCCCCTTCCTCCTGGCTTTCTGCAGTTTGCTCAGGGCCACCGCAATGCCGCTGCCCACTCTGGCATTGTTCTGGATCAGAGCAAGGTCTGTTTGGTGTTTCTTTGAGGAAAAGCAAAAATACCAGCAAGGCTGACCTGTGAGAAGCCTATGGAGGAACTGCTTAGAGGGAGAATGCAGAAAGTAAGCGCTGTGAGTTGACAGATTTTATCTCCCTACACCAGAACCCTTTGGGAGGCACATATACTGGATTCCCATACTGCATGAGCACCCTGAATTTTAACATCCATAGGTGTTTCCCTTCCAAGTTTCTCTTCCTGTGTGCCTGCATGATGAGCTGGAAAAGGCAGCGGGATGTACAGTGCAGTGCTCTGGGAAGCCCACGTACCTTCCAGTGTGCAACCCCACGATGGACAACAGTGTCCTGAGATTCCATCACAGGGAAGTCAAGCTGGGAGATCAGATGTGAGGGATCTCTTTGGACTCTGGACAACCTGCTGTCTGTGCTGCCCTCCAATTTTTAATGCAAAAGTGGATGAGGACAGTAATGGTGCTTCTGAAAACAGAAGATGCAGTCGCTAAGCTCTCATCTGTTTGCAGATACTGAAGTGTTTTCCCCTTGCTAGACTGCCAGTAAAGTGGTAGCATTTTCACAAGCATTGTCAGAAGAGATGGTACACTGGAGTACTTCCCTCTTCCCATTCACTAAAAGGATACTGGAGTCCAGTGATTTCCCATCAGTTAATTCATTGAGCCTCTGTAACATAAAAGGGGTCAGTTCTTTGCCTGTGATCCCTTTGGACCTGCAAATGTAAAGAAAACACCTAGAGATGAGAAGGACTGAGCTGAAACAGCTTCCAAGGAGAAGCACTGCTTCTAGCAGATAATTTATCTCCATAACCACATACTGTAAAAAAGTCCTGTAAACCTGCTTCAGGTTAGATAAAATTACAGTTGAAAGCATGCTGTGGGCTCACCCATGCCCAAAGTTAAACTGTAGTACAGCCCCTGTTGCAGGGTAAGCAAAGGCTAGGTCTTAGGTTGGTTCTCACCTGGCTTCGCTGAGAGCTTGCTGGATGGCTTCTTCAATGACCTGGCCTGAGGCAGCTCGCTCCTTGGGACAGGGCACTGCTATCAGCACCCCACTGCTCATGCCCAGCCCCAGAGCACTGGCTGGGGGAGGACAGGCACATCATTAGTGGTTCTCCTTGGGTAAATCACATGCTGAAGGAAAACGACAGAGAAGAATGGGTGCAGAGTGAAGGAACCCAGAGAGCTGGAGCTCCTTGTCTTAGCTGACCCAAGGACAGTGTTTGGTCTTTTCCAGCTACCAAACAGTTTACATCTGCCTATTTCTTTTGAGTCTGTATGATAAAGGGGCAAATAATTTGTTTTTCTAAAGAAAACTGACTCCACTTCTGAAGGCTCAGAAACTGGTTTTGTCAACACGTTAACATACATGTTCCCTTCACCTCACCAGTGTGAACAAAATATGTCTCAGCATGCCAAGGTGGCTGCAGCTAGGTAAAAAACTTGCTGTAAAAACTGAATTTCACTGCACAAAAGCGGGAATGGGGGAGGTAGGATGGCTTGCTTTTTGGGACAAACTCTTCTCCAAAAAAAGCTCTTCTCTTAAAGAAGTGCCTCATCCAAATGTGATTTTTGTGTCCTGCTCTTCCAGGGCCCTACATGGACCTTTTCTTTCTGAAACACACCAATGAGTTGAGCTGCCTCCTCTTCATCCCGGACATGATACGGGGCCTGGAAGCCACTCTGGCGTGAGAAGAAGGCTGGGAACTCCCGTGACTCTCCAAAGGCGGCCACACACACTCCCTGTGTCTCCTGCAGCAGTGGAGGTGAGACCAGCAGGTAATCAGGAGAGGGAAAGAGGGCCCACCAGAAGAAGGGGGCTTTTTCCTGGAAACTGTCCTTCTTTAGCACAGGGTTTGGTTATTTTATGCATCTCACTCTATTCAGTTATATCACCAACATTTTTTGAAGTAAAGAGCCTGCTGTGGTAACCGGTTAGACAGAATTGGCTTCCACGGGAGAGGTGCATGTCCCGTGCTTGTGCTCAGAGCTGATCAAAGGCCATGCAGCTATCATTAGGGCAACACTGAGTCAAAGGTAACAAATTGTGATCTGAAGATATGTTGTGAGCTGACAGGAATATAAATGAATTCTGTTTGTGATTAAGAAGTATTGACGTTGGCAGTCACCTGAAGTGCTGGCTCTGGTGGTTCCCAAACCTTAAAAAGTGACTCTACTGAAAATCATTTGATTCCAATTTTAATTCTGATTATATTTTAGCATTTGATGGATCTAGCTTGCCTGACCCATCAACTCTGGAGTATTGCCCCACAAAATCAAGTCTAAAGTCAGAGAAAGACGGCACGGCTAGCACTGGTTTTGGCGTCAGTTGGAACAGGTGCTGGAACAGCCCCTTGGGCATGGATAAATTTATGTTAGGGAGTAGCCCAGAGCTTCTATAGCCCCAGACCTAGAGAACAGTAAATATGGCTTCACGTCCCCTCAATAGTAATTTCTAAAAATCTTAGGTTTAATACTTACCCCAACACCACCGGGCACTCTGGACGCAAAGCACGTTCCCTGCTTTCAGGCTCAGCAGCCCATGCTACCTACCAGATATTCCAGTGTCCTGCCAATATCGAGGATAGACTTGACTCCTGCAGATACAACAGCAACCGGAGTTCGTCCTAGCTCTGTCAAGTCAGCACTCACATCCAGGCCTGTCAAGGGACAAGCAGCTATTGTGTCAGTGACAGTGCTGTATTGCAAGCAGGTGTGATCTGCCCTCTTAAAAAGCTGTCTCTGCCTGGGATGCCCCTGCCTGGTTTTGTAACCACTTAGATCCAGACACAAATATCACAGGTTTAGACCATGCTTTTAAGTGTTGAGATAGAAAGAGATATTGACAAAAAAAAATCACATAGCTTAGGGCAGAGGTGCAGCCATGCACTGTATCTCTTGGCTCTTTGATCACATCAATAAACAGCATGTAAAAAATAGGTAGAAAAGGAAGAAGAAGGTGTTATACAGCAAGGACAAAGTTCAAGGAGATGGAATATAATTTAAGTAGATTTTGATTTTTGTATAGACATCCCTGGCAAAAAAGAGCAGCACAGGAGCTTTGCTGACCTCAGGAAATTCCCTGGTCTGGAGTTTACATCTGAAAGGGATGGCATCCAGCAGAGCAATGCAGTTACACTGTGCTAGGAATATATATGGCTAAGAAGAGAGAAGGTACTTAAAGTTCACAAACTCACTGCCAAGGCTGGGCCATTTTCCAGAGAGGAACATGCACTTCTAACACAGACCAGGGAGTAAGTCTCTTTTGTGGTTACACTCTCTTCCTCCTCAGCTGAGAGGGAGTCAGTAACAACACTGTGCTCCAAGCCCCTATCAGGTTATCCAGCCATTACAAAGTGGGAAAGGTACAGTCAGCTCCTGTTGTGCCAGCAAACAATATCCATATAACCCCATGTTAGCAAAAGATAAGCTTCCAGCCTCTTAACAACTGGCCAGAGCTCAAGAGGAGTATTTTGAAGCTTCTGGAAAGGAGACACCAGGGAAAAAACAATCATAACATGGTCAAGAAGAATGTTAACTTTACTCTTCTGCAGGACAAACTGGGAAAATGGAAAAAGATGGACAGAAATAAACCAGAGAAAAGTAGAATGTATTGATTTTCTTACTGTTCTCTCCTCCTCGATGGACACCTCCTATGCCACCTGTCACAAACACAGGGATTCCTGCTTTGTGTGCGGCAATCATTGTTCCAGACACAGTAGTGCCACCAGACAAGCCCTGTCAGGGCACAAAGTCACAGTCAGCGCCGGGCAGCTATGGTTGTGGTCTGACACACAGCAATGTCACAACAGCCTGCTGTCACCAGCAGACAAGTGAAATACTGATACAAATACTCTATTAGGCAAAACCACAGAGGAATCATGGCTCCAGCTACATAAGCTGCTTTTGCAAAGGCCTTTGCTCACCAGCGATTTCCAGGGCTTCCCACCAGCAGGCTTCATAGGCAGCTAGTGTCCCTTGAGCTGTCACTTTAAGCTTGTGATGGCTTGCAGGTCACATAGTTTATATGTAACGTGATGATGCCTTATCATGCCAATAATATTCTTAGCTCAGTGCTCATGGCTTGCCAGCCAATACAGAGCGACTTTTCTGGGGATAGCAACCTTATGGCTGCTATCCCCATACTTTCTTGTATCTTGATTCTAGATGGGGCCACATTTGAACTTGCCAGTAAAATACCACTTTACATGATCTTTTCAAGAAGTTTAAGAGCCACCTGGCATGAAGCTGGGGAGCATTGCACTAAAGCTGTAGAGAAAACACTACAACAGAAAGTCTGCAAACCATACCTGGCTGAGGATGAAAGGAAGATCTCTCCGAGACACTTTAGTTACATTTTTACTGCTTGCCAAGAACTGAAGTTCCTCATCTGTGAGTCCTACATGGATTTGACCCCTTAAAATACCTACAGTGGCTGGCACTGCTCCATTTTTTCTTACAATTTCTTCCACCTCTCTGGCCATGCTAGAATAAGATAAACAAGATAACAGTCACGAAATTAATGAGGCAAACAATCACACAAGAAAACTACCATGTTTGGTGGCCATTATTCCCAGCTTCCAATTTTATACAGTCCTTGTGATTTCAGCAAAGTCCAGTTCCTCTTCTGTATCTTCTTAGTGGCAAAAATCTTTGCACTTGAATTTGCAGAAGTGCAGAGGTCCCATTTTCAGGACAGCAATGTCCAAGCTTTAAGCTTCATTTTTGAGAAAAGAAAACATTAGTTGGTGTACAGGCAAATCTGGTCGTAAAATAGACTGCTGAAAAACAGGGATTGCCTCAAAATAGGATCTTTCTGTAGGCATTAAATATTATTTCTCTGAGATCAGAAACCTCAGGTAATTGAAACCCTGCTCAGATGACCAGGATATATTTTTCACAATACAGGCAGTTAGATATAGAGTAACAACAGTGCCTGAGGATGCTCCAGTGCAGCAGTCTAGGTCTTTCTAAGCTTCACAGGTTTTATATTTCATCAGTCATACACTATCCTTTTTAAGAGCAGCTTCTTCCTTTCTGAGCCATCTGCACATACTTTAGGCAATCTGTAACTACTGAAACTACCTCCTTCCCAAAATCAGGGTTTTACAGTTTCATTCCAAGAATGTCAAGAAGAATAACAGCCAGGTAAAAATCAAGATGGAAAATCAACACCAAAAAATTCCTGTGCTTTCTGGAAGCAAGGATGGAGAGTGCAATGATTTCTGGCACTGTAACCCAATGGAACACAAGTCTACTGAGCATCAGTAAATAAAGGGTAGAGGTTGGAGGGGTTCTATGCAGGGTACAGAAGGCAGCAAGGGGGACCAGTAGCTCTCACAGTAGCTGCTCTGAGTGGCAGTAAGGAACAGATTTCACTACTGTATTCCAGTCCTTTTTGCATTATGAAAGACATACCAAAAGAAACCACAGAGTTTTCAATGTCTGTGCAAACTATGCAGCTGAAAAGGCTGGTAGTTCTCTCACAGCAACGGATGACATTATCTGCTGCCACATTTTAAAGGAAGACAGAAATGTATGGTGTTGGATAAGAAGATTAATAGGTACCCCATATGTGTCCTTAAACGGCCAAATACAACTGTTTACAGCAGAGCTCGTATTCTGCATGCCTGACAATTTCCATTTGCTCTTACAGGGGTTTTGGCTTGACCAAGAAAGCCAATCCTGATACACCAGTTATATGCCTGTTCTTACAACTTTGTTGAACAAGGAACATCAAAATTGACCACCTCAAATTCTGAGGATAGGCCATGCCATGTGTAATGATGGTGCTTTCCAAGGCTACGACTGGTCTCCCCTCCATCAGGGCTTCTTGTACGGAGGGCTGAATCCTGACATAAGCACCTGGGGATAAACACAGAAAAGTGAATTATTTGTGTGGATATCTGAAGTTACTACTGAGCTGTTTCATAAAAGGCAAATTGTCATCATCACAATAAATTTATCCCCCTCTTCAGCTGTTCTTTGGGGTGAATTCACAAATAACTTCACAAAGACTAAAGCTCCTCTTACGTAAGTGAAATATTTCCAAAATATTTCTGTTGTTGGTATGAACAATAATCCTCATCATCATCACTGAGTGTTCCTTTGCCACTAGTTTTGCAGCTGCATTGCCATCGGCTCCAGTAATATTACTTTAAATTAACATTACTGTGAAGAAACTGAGCCCTGAAACCATGCCTGAAGAATATGTTCTAAAAGAGTGGAGAGACCAAGGATACCATAGTAACTCAGTATATTGTAAGACTATTGTGCATCAAGACTATTGTTGCTCTTTGTTTTGCTCCCAGAACACTGTCAGCAAGGTCCCTGCTGCATTCGAATGAGGAAAATGCTTTTCACCCAGGAACTCTTTCAGAATACACTACTTACCATGCAGAAATCTTCTCACATGGGTGGTCCCACATGCCACAGTAGACACATGTTTTCCCAGGCTACAGGCTATCTTCCCAATCATCTTTGGCATTCAGATGGTGCTGAGATAACAAAAGTCAGCTAAAAACAAAAGAGGTAATTTAGCAGTAACATGACCATGTGAAGCTAAACATACCATGATCTCTTGCCCAGGAGATTGCCTGGAGACTCCTGGTGCTTCAAGCATGACCCAGGGCATCAAAGCAAAATGTTAAGCTGCAGAAATCGAGTTGGAGGGTTCACCTGGCCCGTTGTTAACACTGGGCTGAAATCGTGGAGAAGCAGAGTAACAGATGAGGAGTAGTAAACTAGAGAGAGGCTGGAAGTAGACAACTTTGATTTCCAAAGCTACTTGCTCATGACAGATTCCAGGCTCAGCCACTGCCACCTCCAGCCTGAAACATCACAAGGAGCAATGTACAGGGCGGACGCAGGCAGAGGAACGCTATAAAGATATGAACCCAGTTTTTGCTGGTGTCTAGGAGGAAACAGCAGTTCAATAAAACAAAGAAAGGAGCTGGGAACTGGTAAATCAGCCTGTAAGTACAAGGAGGAAAGAGCAGCTTTCCCTGGAGCCCAGAGAGCTTTATGTAGGCTCACGTTACATCATCCTTCTTAGCGCAAAGCCGTGGAAGCAGAGCGGCAGTTCAGCCCCGGCAACAAACTCCAGAACTCCTCTGGTCTCTTAGCAACTCCTATTCACTTTAATTACATTCATTTCCAAACAGAGAAAGAGAGGGAGAGAGCGGTAAAGGTTAAGAGACTGATCTGGTCTGAGCCTCAATGCCTGGCTGCTTGACTTATTATCCCTGGGCGTTTTTCTGTATCCCTCCTATTCTTCACACCTTCACCAGAAGGAAAAGATTCCACTCTTCAGTCCTTTGCACCTATTGTTAGTTTAGAGGGCAGATTAATTAAAATAAGTTCTGTGCTCATGTTACATTCAGCAGAACACAGCTCTGAGCCCAGTGTGTGGCACTAGAGCTATGCAGAAGCATCTTTTACTCGGGAAGAGTATTTTTGCCCAGATCCGAAAACTTCAGCTATACAGGACAGCTGGGTTGTGTAAGTCAAGAAAAGAGGGCCTGGATCAGCTAGACACAATACACACCTGTCTGAAACAGTCAGATTTTCCACTTTCCAAATCCTTTATAAGGGTAAAAATCTTAATCAAGTTTATGGAATCATATTATGACAGCAAAATGGCTAAAGGTCTTACTCCATGCTTACAACTTCTGTCTGCGTAGTTCTAAGCTCAGTAGCATGAGTAGTTCATGCAAATGTTTGGTATTGCTCTGTGTGTGTGTATACACCCCTTGCTCTCCAGGGCAAAGTCAGCTTTGGAATAAATTCATTAAGCCAACAAGGTTACGTCAGGGATCAGTTGAGCTGCTCGAGTTGTGCTCTGAATGTTAACAACCCCCCAAACGCTGGAGCACAACAGCCAGGAGTGCCCAAGCTGTGCGGGCTGGTGGATAAACCCCAGCTGGTCAGCACCTGAAACTCAATACAACTTAGCTGATGTTCTCTGGAAACTCAGCCAACGCTTGGCCTGAGCTGCCTGAAAGAGTTTTGAAGCTTGGCAAGTCTTACAGCAAGACCCACCCGACCTCTTGCCTTGTAATAAAACTTTGCACAGACCGGCTTTCCTCCCTCCTCCAAACCTTCCCTGCTCGCCTCTCCCCATGATCGATCCAGTTTATCCAACCTCATGGAGCAATGGCCTGGCATGCGTCTTACCTCTGGGTGTCCACCTCATGCAGGGAGGCTGGGTGGGTGCTGGAGCAGTGCCTGGGCAGCCCTGGAGAAGGCGGGAGGACGGGGGGGCCAGGAGCAGCACATGGGGGTGTGCAGCCTGGCGCTCCTGGCGAAGAGAGCCCATTTATCATTAACCACGGGCAGCTGACCTCTGCAACTGCTCGCTGCCTGAGGTTCAGGGGCCATTTCACAACGGGGTGAGGAAAGCTGCTGTGATTATTTTTGTTCCCATGGTGCCAGATTTCCCCCTCACTCTTTAAAAGATTTCTCTCATTTTTCAGATTCCTTTGCTGGTTGATATATTTTTTTAATGTATGAATTCATTGCTCACTGAAACAATGCCTCTGCAGACTAAGCCCCTTTGTACTTGTTCCTAAAAAGCAGAGGAATGGCATTCATGCCTCCTCCACAACTTTGCCAAATACAGCTGTTGAACTCTTTCTTCTCCGGGTAAGAGCTCTACTCAGCTCTGGTCTCCCAAGTGAGGAAAGCTGTAGGTCTAAAACCAGTTGCGGTGATACTCTATGATACAGACACCTGGTTACACCAACACAAGCTGGGTTTGCAGGGGACAACTATTGTAGTCTCCTACTCTAAAGACAATCTAATCTAGCAGTTCCAGGGTAGCTTTGAAAGAGGACTTTGAAATGAATAAATCTTTGTCCCCTCATAAAAAGCAATAATACTTGGAGATCTAATGCACTGATCATTACAAATGTTTTGATTTTATATTCTGCATAAAGTATGAGAGTTCAAATTGCTAGCCATGAAGGCATTGATTTATGGGATAAAAGACGAACATGATTGCATGCAGCTTCCATACATAACATAAAACCAGCTGAAGTAATTGCTAAAGTAATCAGTGTCATGGAACTGACTTGACTGCAATCCATTAATCAGGAAATTGTAAAACATAGGTTGTTAAAGAAGTATTTGCACTTTACACTTCTCCCTTACAAAAGAAGTTTCCTGCAACTTTTGTTTAACTCAGCAGTAATGAATGTCACCTTATTTTCTACATCCTTCCAACCTCTTCAACTAAACACATTCAAGAAGCTTCAAACACAGCTTGCTGAGTTACAAAGGCAATCTGCCTCTGGCTTTTGCTATGCATCTGGAGGGAATTTAATTGCAGAAATGATAAATTACATCCTCAGATACCATAAATGGATGCTGAAGATCCTGTGAATGGTATCTTCTTCCTGGGGGGATGGGTAGTCAGATGTATGGAAAAGAAAATGTGTAGGCAAAGTAGCATTTTTAAAAAAGAAACACAAATTAAAATGATATAATTTTATTTTCAATTAAATCTATTTGGAAAGACTGCAGTAGCGTAGGAACTGTCTGGGCTATCAGATTTTTGGTATGCTACCAGACAAGATGATTTAGCAATCAAGCTGGTCACTCAGCTTCCAACTCTCAACATCAAGACTGTTTCAAGATGATCTTGCAGTGGGCACCCAGATCAGATAACTCAGGGGCAAGAGTGTGTTGCTCGATCTGCCATTTTTCTCCTCAAACCAAGTGTAAAATCAGCCTGTTGGATTTCCAGCTCAGCTTTCCAATATAACCTGCAGGTCTCCAAAACAAAACAGGGCCACTCAAGCAGCTCTCTGAGGGTGCTCCTGCAGTCCTGTACACATCACAGGTTTTGATTTGGTTTTGGGTTTATTACAATGAAAATAAGATCTTATATGAGTAATTTTGAAGGGCTAACCCCAACTTTTGTTGTACTATAAAAGCCACTGAGGCTTGCTGAGCCAGGAAAAGAGTGGGCTGGTTTGATACCTGCCAGCCCCTGAGAGATGGGCTGGTCATGCTGTTCCCAGCGTGTTTCTGAAATGCAGTGCATGGCTGATAATGTTATAAGGGCTGAGGAGGCTTTCAGGACTACTGTAAGTGGCTGGCAGAAGAGAAAGCCCCAGAGAACAGCTGGAGACGGTTTGCATAGGCAGCCTGGGGGGAACTGCGGATAACTCCCTCCTCTGTTTGCTGCAGCGTTGGCTGATTTTCCAGTCCTGTCTGCCTGCAGTGACCCTGAGACGTTGCTGCCGGTACTTCCCCCTCCAGGCCTCAGATGTGGAACTTAATATTAAACAGGTTGCCGGGTAAAATGGGAGCGGCTGGGAACAATGAAGTCACCATGGCAAATTCCTACTGCCTGCTGGGAGCTGCCCCCGGGGGCTATCCTTGCATTTTCATCTGTGAGTGATTCCTGCCCCAACTACCATCTCCCCTGAAATCTCTTCTTCTCTCCCAGGGACATCACTACCGAAGGCGTTAGGGAAATGAGAAGCTCCACATTAATTTTTGTCATGTCTCCCTTGAGACAGTATTTTCCTTTTCCTGTGTACCTCATTTCAAAGAGTCTATTAATCTGCAGCAGTTCTGCAGGCTGGGATTTGCTTACTGGTGTTTCTCAATTGTGAAGCTTGTTTCTAGGCCACCAGTGTCCAGAAGATGTATTAGGTACATGCAGAGTCATACAGAACACTCTTATTTAACGGTCTGTTTGTTTCACCTTTGTGTGAACTGGGTGCCTGGAACTGGCTGTTGTGCCAGGGCTGCTACGTACGGCAACAAGCTAACCAACATGAAGGCCTGACAATGTCACTCTTCAGTGATTTAACCTGTCTTTTAAGGCTTACATCCTCGCAGTTTCATCAGCAGATTTTCGCAATCATTCTAATGGTTACAAAACAACTTTCCAGATGATCTTAATGACATTATGATAAAGTACTTGATTAATTTATTTATTTCCTAACATGAATGGTTTTTGTTCTTCTTTTTTCCAGCTGTTTCTAACAGAATGTAAGACTAACCTGGAGTACAAACCTGATGCTGGTTTTCAACTTTGGTTTCAGTGATGAACACTGTATGAAGAATGCTCTGTGATGGACACAGATGTAGAAAATAAGTTTCTTCGTTTTAGCATGAACTGTCAAAAAGGGTCTTCCTGATCCTCATGGCTCGATTTTCCACTGAACATCCTGTCTTTCTCATAACAGGGATTTATGGAACTGGATTTAAAACTATCTGACACTGACCACCGGGCTGCTAACCTCAGCTGCTGCTTCCCATTGTCAGTGCTGCATGGAAAACCCGGATCAAGGTCTCTGCCTGATGCCAGCTCCTTATCTTGGGTGAAGGTTGGTCTTACACAACAAACCATGTTCATTCCCAAGAACAAAACATCTCTGTGCGCAAACCGTTGTCCAGTGAATCCTGTGAAGACCAGCTTTTTGCAATCTTTTGTTCTGATGCAAGCATTTACCTTGAAGTCTGTTAAAACCAAAGAATGGCTTGGGTAGGAAGGGACCTCGAGATCATCCAGTTCCAACCTCCTGCCATGGGCAGGGACATCTTCCACTAGACCAGGTTGCTCCAAGCCCTGTCTAGCCTGGCCTTGAACACTGCCACACCTGGGGCAGCCACAGCTTCTCAGGGTAATCTGTGCCAGCACCATAGGGAAAAGCTTCTTCCTTATATCTATGTATCTTATATCCCGCTCCCCCTTGTCCTATCAAAATCAGTATGTGTACTTCACTTCCTTTTAATTTTAGAGTTCTGTTTGCCCAGGTCCCAGCTCTGCACATTCCAGAATATGCCAGCAAGGGCATTCATGCTACCTGATTCCTCAGGTCATCTCAGGGATGTTTCAAGGCAGCTGGCACACAGATTTGCCTCTTCTGACTGCTTTGGGCAATTCCTAATGTCCTGCCATTTCAGGATGGTGTCCTTTAGAACAAAGGCTAAATTTCAGTATTTTTTGAAGTGATTGATGGCTTAGGTATGTTTGATTTTTTAATATGTTTCCAAATAGGTATGTAAAGTATCAGTGACACGGCAGTGACAGCCTTCTCCTTGCCCTGGCACCCCTGCTTATCACTCTGCCTTTTCAGGCTTTCTTTAGCACTTGGCTGAAGACTCTTGGCAGCAAGATGACAAGGACACGATGCACATCAGGCAAACAGTAGTTTCTCAACCAGGATTTATTACGGCAGAAGGACATTGTGTTTCTTACCCCGAATTAGCAGCACTGAACTCTCTGCTGGCCCAGCGCCAACACTCGCACCGGGCTCCTGAAGCGCCCCGTTTCCCTCCTCCCACCAGGCCAGCCGGCGCCACGTCTCCGTTACGCGTTCCTCCCGCGGGGCACGGCCCTTTTCCCGCGCACCCTGAGCCAGCCGCCCCGCCACAGGCCCTCCCGGCTGCCATTTACGGGGCCAGTTCCCCCGTCAGCGCCTGAGGCTGCGCCTGGGCCCCGCACCCCGCCATGCCCTTCCCCAAGGCCGCGACCCAACGTTCCGAGCACGCCACCACGTTACGGAGGCCGCGCGGGTACAACCACACCACCGCCCCCCGTCCGTCACCGGGCGCGTTCCCGCCTGGGCGCTCCCCTCCACCAATCGGAGCCGCCACGGGGCCGGGGGCGGTGCGTCCCCAGCGCCCGCCCCGCCCCGCCGCGGGACTGCGCCCCGTTCTCCCGGCCGGAAGGATTTGCTCCCGGAAGTTCCGGTGCTGCCGCTGTGTGGGATAAACAGTAATGGCCGAGGCGGTGGCTCTGGGAACAACGGCTGACGCCGCGGCGGCTGAGGCACCGGGGACACCCGCCGCGGCGGACGTGGGAGCGACCGCGGCGACCTTCGACTTCTCGGCCGTGCCGCCGCCCGTCGTGGGGCTGGAAGGGGGCGGCTGGACCAAGCAGGTCACTTGCAGGTACGCGCTGCCCGCGGTGGTGGGAGGCGGTCACGGCGCCCGTCCTTCCTTCCCTCGTACCTCTCCCCCTGCCACGCGGTCGCCCTTCCACCCGCTGCTCGGCCGCCGTTACCCGCAGGGCCCTTTCGCTCCCCTCCCCTCCCCCAACGGTCACGTACGCGCCGCGCGTGGCCGCAGCGCCCCCTGCCCCGCCCC
>JANRGW010055212.1:32808-55021 GCA_024733675.1 Psilopsiagon aymara | reverse complement strand
AGGTTTTCTGTATGTATTTATCCAGAAATGTATTCAGAGGTTATCTGGCCTGATCTGTCCAACAGAGAGGTTTCACCTCTGTTTCCATAGTCCCTCTCCTAGCACTGCCAGGCTCTACAAATTTTGTGTGTGAATGATTTAATTCCACATGATGAATCTGTAACTCCTACCCAACTCATCCAAAGGTGTAACCATAAAAGTCCCTATGAACTAGATGAACCTTAAGGTGCCTTCCACCCTAAACCATTCCACAATTCTATGACAATCTCTTGGCTGTCCTGCTGCAGCTTTGCCCCTGTGTTTTGTGGATACATGTTGTGATGCAGTTTCTAGGTGGTATCTAACTGCATTCATCCTGTTGACACATCCATCACCCATGTCAGTGCAGCACATCGGAGAGGCCAGCCTTGGTAAAACATGTTGTCACCTGTGTGACTGCCATTCCTGCCTGCAGGGGCACTTGTTGAACCGTGATGACAACTGCAGTCACCCAGTGATACACAAAAATGTTTGTTTCCCACTAACCCCTGTGGACGGAGGAGGAAAAGCACAGCTATTCTTCCCCTCACCTCTTCAGCATCCTGATGGGCTCCTGGTGAGGTGCAGTTCTCTGGCTGAAGCTGCCACCTGACAGAGAGCAGCAGAGCAATTTGGGAAGCACTGGGCTAATCTCACACCCCCTGAGATCAGCAGAGCTTTGCCAGCAGCTGCATGGTTAGCATAGTCAGGTCAATCCCAAGCAGCTTTAATCTTCCCCTGCACTATGCAGGCTGCTGATTTCACTGCTGATTTCCTGAAACCCAGCATTTGACTCATCCCAGCACCGCTGACCATTCACAGCCTTTACTCTATTAACTCATTTTTGCCTGACACTGCCTGGGCTGGATCCTGCTGAGGACAGTCTGCTTTGAGCTGGTCCATTTACCTTACACAGACGCATGAGAGGTGTCTGATCTCCAACAGGTAGGCTGCAAAAATCCTCACAGGGTTTTTGACACCATCTCAGCCCCACTTCTCCTTCACCCCGGCAGAGACTGACCCCCATTTACATGTATGGGTAATAAGCACAGTGCTAAGGATGTAAACTGGTGAGCAAAACCTCAATGTATCTGTCCTAGAAGAACACTGATTTTATAAACTCTTACCTTGGCTGGATTTTAAGTGACATCTCTGCTCTCAGGATATCAATTCCCACCCGGTTCAGCTCCCTGCCTCTGTTGGACTGCTACCTCCATGCAGCAGCACCACTAAAAGAAAAGTTAGCAACTATTTCTAGCTTGAATACAGAGCCACACGCAGCCAGATATCCCTCCATAACCCTCAGAGCACCCTGCAGCTTTGCTGGTGGCACAGTGAAGAGCTCCAATCGAGAAAGCCAGCCCTTCCCTAGAGCCCCACAGGCTGACCCCCGGGCAGCTGCCATCTGAGCCCTTCAGATACAAGCCAAGCAGTCGCAGTGTTTCATCAAAGCACAAATACAGCAGGTTGGCAGCTTTCTTTTCCTCTTCCACGGCATTAAAGGGAGGATGAATCAGCTGATGCAGCACTCCTTAGAGCTTTGTCAGAAAAATATGTTTGTATTTTAAGAGGTTGTGGACATGGCCAAGGTTGGTCAGTATTGAATTAACCTTCCCAGGCCAGTTGCTCAAGCTCTGCCTGAAGGAACCCCACTGCGCCACTTTTCTGCATTCATTCAAAGTAATTAAGATTTCCTACACTTCCAGGTATTAATATGACTCACTTGCAGCAAATCATTTCAGGTATTTCTCGATGAGCTACTTCCCAGGTATTTTTAATACAAATTGCTTGTAAAGAGTGCAAAACGTTCAGTGCCTTCCTTTGACAGTAACAGGAGTCCGACTCCTAATGCAGAGCACTCTGGCTTTTACCAGGAGTTCTTTAGATGATAGAACTCCCTGCACGAGAGCCTCCCCTGGGGAGACCCTCTTTAAAAAAGCAGAGTTCTTCATTTGGATTCAACCGCTGAACCCAGCCCAGGCTTAGAACGAACTGTGAGGAGAGATAAAACTTTGTCCCTCTCCCCCCAGCCGCCATCCACAGCATCCTTGTGCAGCACATGCCATGGCTCATTTCTCCTTACTCGTGCTCATGGAGATGAAAAGCGATCCAAGTGTGGCTCCTGCTACCCATCGATTCCATTGCCTCAGGCTTTTGGATGAACCTCTGTCTGTGTTCCTTCCCGCAGAATACGACGTAGTGGGCTACCATAACAAAAGCCAGCTGTCAAGCAAGCCCATAGATGTGCTTCAGATGGGGAAGAGCATTTGTGAGGGATATGCTGGGCTCTTTGAACACATGTGCAGGTAAATTAAGTTCAGAAACATTTAATGCCAGGGAGAGTTAATATTCATTGTCATCTCTGTGCCTCTTCTGTCTGCCTTTGCATTGACTGATGTGACTCTAAGCAGGATGTAGAACTTCAGCTATCAAATCCATGCTGTGGAAAACCAGCAAGCCCTAGAAAGGTCAATTTTGCCTCCTCCTCCACTCCCTCCAACCTCCCTCCCCAGCATAATTTACTTTGTGCCATCTGCTGAGCTTCGCGTTGCATTAACATAATGGCGGATGAAAACACGGAGCTAATTCAGTTAGAAGAAGCTGAGTTTTTCCTTTGATATCTGTATGTGAAGGTTAAAAGCATGGCAAGACTTAAACAAGGAGTGTTGTCTCCAACATGCTCCCACACAAGTTGTAGCAACAAACCCAAAAGGAGCTCCCCCAAAACCTTCTGGAGATGCCCTCTCCTCTCCGCTACCAAAGCTCCATCTCACACTTACCACACTGTTTTCTGCCGTCGATCTCAAGGTCCGTCACCGTGGAGGCCAATATTGCAGTTTCCATTTTATAGCTACGTGGGCATTTAGTGACTAAAATCCATTCTCCTGCCTACAAAACTGTGCTGACTTCACTGGGGATCAGCTGCATAAACAAGTGGGGTTTCCCCCACAAAGCAGGGTTTACAATCACAAAGCCATTTCATGGACAAGGCAGCCCTTTCCTCAGCGGGGAGCACAGTGCCTTGCATGCGAATGGAGCACAAATCCCTTCACCATCACTCTTCTCCAAGCCAGTAAAGGAAGGAGGTGGCCCTTGTGCAAGGCAACCCTCAAGAACTACAGCAAAGAGCAGCACTCATCTCTCACAGCTGTATGCAATAGCTTAGCTTAGGTTAGCAAAGGCCATGAGGGTGCTTGGCAAGTTTGGGACCAGCCTTATGCAGAAGAGATGTCCAAGGGGAGAAAACTGGACCTGACAACTCAGGGACACAAGATTGGAAGGGTCTTCCAAACACCAGAAAGCAATGGTGTGCTTCCCTATGAGCACGGGCCTGCAAGGTGGCTCTCCTAGGGAGCACCCTCTCAGCAGAGCAGCTGCCATGTACAAGATAGCTTTGGGGAAAGTTAAAGACCAGTTACTAACTGCCATGTGTAAGTAACAATTCAACACAATTTGGGAAGGTTTTCACTATGAAACAAACAAAATAACAGGGAAAAGGACAGATCTATAAAAAAATACCATGCCAGACGCTGAAATGGTGAATGCTTCCAACCAACAACATATCCCACAGTATTGCATCTTGCTTTCTAAAGAGTAACATAAAGAAATAGGGTAATGAAGTACAAATTTATAACTGCATCTTATGGAACAGTTATTAGCACTTAGAAGTGGGAAAAATTTGCATCTGTTCATTAAAAAGCATATGTTTCATTCATTAACAAATCTTTCCAAGGATATTTTTTCCTATTGAAAGGCTCTGTTGATTTACTCTTAATTCTTCAGTTCCATGTCGATTATGCATTTCTTGATTTGAGAAACCTCCCAGTCATCCAAGCCTATCACTTTTGTCAAATATTAGCTAGATGTTTAGCTCCTTCCCTTGCAAAATTATAACCAAAGACAACAACACTCTCTCGCAAGGGGATCTTCTCATTGCTGTTTCTTGTGCACTGTTCAGTCCTACGCTGCATCTAGGCATAAATGCAAGAGACAAAGAGCAAAGGTTTTTAAGAGCCAAGGTTTTGAGGAAAAAAAGGCCCTTTAAAGTGCTCTCTTTTTCTAGCTTCCATTGAGGCAACTTAAACAACTCGATTTACCAGTCACCAGGAATTCCTCCCATACTCATGCTGAAGTTAATGGCTGACAGTGATTGAATCCCACTATGTGCTCATTCATAATTAGTATGCAAATTATCCAGGTTTCAAATCCTCTTGCTTTTCCTGTTACTACAGTCAGTAGCCTTCCTTCTTTTCAGGCACAGTGTACACCTACCTAGCACAAGTATAAACCATTATGTTTTCCTCTAGAGAAGCCAGATTTACCTTTTAAGATGAAATCATCAAAGTCAATCTGAACTCAAAGGGAATAAGGTGCCACTGAATTCCAATGCCACCTATAGCAAGATCCAGATTATTTCCCTGCTCTTCTGGGGGCAGAAAAGCAACTTAGCTTTTAACCTCCTTGCTGCACCGAGCAGATGTTGCCAACTGTTTCTAAACTCAATTGTTCCAGTCCACCTTGTATGTAGGTTATCCACTACCATCACATAGCCACTTCAAGCATTTTTGGAGGTATTCTCAATCTTTTATATATATAAATTAACCAGGAAAAGAAAGTAATTTACATGAGGACAGAGAGATGATCACTCTTTTAAGTAGTACGGGATTGCTCTTTTACAGGATGTTTAGAACAAACTCTTTTTGTTGCTTTGCTTGTGTTAACTGTGAGAATACAGAAAGAAAGACAGAACTTGTCCCTTAATGATCTTACCAAATATCCCAGCTAACAGGAATGTCTAGAGAAGCCTAGAAGGATTAGATGCTAAATCCCCATGAAATTAGTGCGAATTTGGTACTTAGCTGCTCTTAGGCCCTTTGGAAACTCCTAGGATCAAATCCACCTTGAAGATCCCAGGATCCCAGTCTCAGTTACATCATGTAAATCCAAGCTCTCACCAGTCTTGTCAGTGGAGTTGCTTCAGTTACCACCCAGCCCCACGTTAGAATTTGGCTCACAGGCGGCTGCCGGCTGGCAGGGACTTTACAGACCACCCGTGACACCCAGTTTCTCAATGGCATTCCTTCCAGGCTTGCCACGTTCACTCTGAATACCTCCTGCGATAGGCACTGCCTTGCTCACACTACAAGCAGCCCACGTTCTATGAGAGCTGGATTGAACGCTCCCCCTCCTCTTCTTTGCTGGCCATCTTCAGCAGGGATGGGGTCCTGCCATGTTTCTCCTCTCTGCAGGTTGTCTTCTCTCTGCAGACTACAGAGCTGGCTCTCAATCAGCCCTTTGAAGCAGTGATTTTACCTTTTATACTCTTTCTTAAAGAATTTTGGAAAGAATATAAGAATTTAATACTCTATAATAGTATCAAATAACTAAGTAGCACAAAGACATCCAGGTCTGAGCTTAGTAAATGCTATGAGAAGCTGAAGTTGCCACCTTCCCTTTAAACCAGCATCATCTGTGTGAAGAAAGCAGTCCTCCCTGCAAGCACTGCTGCACTGCCAATTACCTGATGCAATGATAACAAATACTGCGAGTATCTGTTATCAGACCTCGAGTTCCACAACCATGCTAATTATCTTCCCCATAAATACCACATTTCCTCAGAGTTAAACCCACATTATGCAGACAGCCTTGCTCTTGAAGCATGCACAGTTTATTACTTTAGGTAGTTGTTCCATTTAATGTACCTTTCAATGAGGAAGAAAAATGTCAATATCGTCTTACACGAAAGACAATCCTCTAAGCAAAGCAGTTTTAGATTAATGCTGAAATAAGACACCAATGATAGAATCCTATCAACAGCAGATAACTTATTACACGGTGCTTATTTAAGTCTTATTTACACTTCAACACAGGTATTCATTATATTTCTTTCAAAAGAGACCAATCATTTGTACTCTGGGCAAGCACAAGCTCACTCTTGAAGGAAACTAAATCAGCATCCACAGTCCCATGAGGTCTAAGATACCTTAGCGGGTGTCAAACACCAGGCCTGCCATCACAGAGAGAACACAGGCATGAACAGGCGCACTTTTAATTTCTAATTACACAGGCTAATTGTGGACAGCTTCAAAGGGATTCCGCTGAGTAACAAGGCAGAGAGCAATTAAGCACACTTCGTCTTTGTCATCCTCCTCTAACAACGTTTAATTGATGGTGCATCGGGCAAAAAGAGAGGGAATATGCAAAACTGGAAAAGGAAAGCCCCTTCCTCCAGGGGGATGCTCTCTCCAAGTCCCCGTGCAAAGACTACAAGAAAACAAATGGCCCCTGCCCAGCACCTTGGCATTATTACCTTGGAAGCCCACCCTATATGAAGCCATTCACTAGCACAGCCAAGAAAAACACGTTCTTTACATGATGTCAGTGGTAAAGTGGAGAACTTTCCTGTCTCTGGATGTGCTGACAGGCTGGTAGGGTAAGACAGTTAGAGGGAAGCTGTACAAAGTGCAGAGATTCTGCCAACAAGAAAAGTAGAGGGTCCCAGCTAACAGCAACCTTTCCAAAGAATTACGAAGCGCAGTAACCCAGGCATTTAGCACAGGGTCTGTCACCAGGAGCAGAAGCTGGAGTTTTCAAAGAGAAGTACATAAGCACACTTGGATGTATAAAACCCTTTAACTCCCTTGGGACTCAGCTGTAAGGAGGCACCTGCGGAGCTGATGGAGCTGGTCAATTTGACAACAGGACTGAAGTTCTGCAGACTTTGCTCCTCCTTTTGTTCTTCCACAAAAGTACACCAATAGGTGTAAAACAGAAGTCTCCTGCTGCATCTTATTGTTTCCTTTTAGTATTGCAGGAATCCACTGCATGAAGCTATCAGGACACTCTAAGGGGAATGGGTATAAGATGGGACAGACCTTTACAGGGGACTCTGACCATACCTGGAATGCTGTCTACCTCGATGGAAGGTGGCATTTACTCGATAGCACCTGGGGAAGTGGTGCTGTTGATGACTCTTTCACCAAGTTCACCTTCAGGTAAAGAACCATCCTCTATGTTAATACATAAACCTACCACAAAAGCAGAATGAAAGCTGATGGATTTGGCCCACCAAGCAGTGACAAATATTAGGTCTCACAGCAAGACCCAAAACCCTGAGCAAGGCATTGGTGCTGCCTATACAAGGGATGCAGCATGTACCTGTAGAAAGGCAGTGGCCCTGAGCAACAATCTGAGTAACTGCTAAAAGTGGTCTTGTTTTGTGTATCACATCCTCAGTTTATACAATAGCAGCTGTCGCTTGATTCATAGCTTTCAGCTGCCTGAGAGAGGGTGCCTCAAACAAGAAACAGTGCCTCCCTCTCTCTTCAGAAGCCCGTGGTTGCAGGGCGCAGTGCAGATGCCCTTGTTTTATCCAAAAGCTCAGCATTTGCCCTGGAAAAGGAAGATCAAAGCTCAGGTTCCTTCTCCGCCCAGAAAATTTCAAGTCCACCCATCTCAGTTTCTCAGCAGCCCAAATCATTCCAACTTGCTCCTGCTGAAACCATCACCACTGCGCAGGGGGAGAATTAACTATTTATAATAACTCATTTTCCTTTAATCTCTTCTTTCTTCCAGATACAATGAGTTTTATTTTCTGACTCATCCGGCTCTGTTCATTAACAATCACTTCCCAGACAACAGTAACTGGCAGCTTCTTAAACCAGCCCTGACGCTGAAAGACTTTGAGAACAACATGCTGCACAACAGCAACTTTTACATGCTGGGCCTGCTGACAGCACACCCGGAGACGGCTGTCATCCAAACAGGTAACAACACCCTGCGAGGGAACCTGCAGAGCATCCTCCTTTGTGTAGCCCCACATCCTCCACATTGTTGTGCATGCAGCACATTACATTTCCATCTTGGCTCTGGCAAGCAGAGGTACTCAAAGCACTTGGGGCAGAAGAGGGTATGTTTTGTTTTGTTTGGGTTTGTTGGGGTTTTTGGGGGGTTTGGGGTTTTGTTGTTATTGTTCAAGGTATGAAAATCTGTAGTAGCTGCTGGGTCTAAAAGAAAGACTCAGTCTTTCAGCTGAAGCTGAACTACTCTATCAACCAGCTTCAGCGGTGTAAAATTAGAAGTATTGCCATTATATATTAGCAAATCTGGCTCGGAAACATGAGATTAAAGCCTTTTACAGTGTTCCAAAAGTTTGAATTAGTGAACAACACATGAACAGGCACTTCTACTCTGCACCCTGAGTAAGTCCACAGCAGCCATTTCCACATGAAACTATTCAGGTAACACCGTAGAATTACAGGGCCCACATTTAAGATCTCCTTCCTCAGATTTTCAAGGGAGCTGCAGGAATTCAACTAGATATCTAAGCCACGAATGCTAAAGACACAGAGTTAAAACTTGAAGGCAGCAGCATTTTAGGACTTCATGTTGCCTTCAAGCTGTTTGGGAACAGGCTCATAGGGAGGTAGATTATCTCCTATCTACATAATGCAGGGTTCCTGCACTTTCCTCTGAAGCTTCTTGGAACAGCTACTAGATTAGCAATTGGGACTAATCACATCTAATTAAGCCCTTCTTGAGGACACAAGCTGACTGTACTTTCAGTTATATTAACTATTCTATAGGACCATAGTGCATAGCAAATACAGTGTATATCAAAATAGGATAAATGCACATTTCCAAAACAAAGGCCACTTTTCACTTCATTCTTTTTGAGGGACACTGGCCTAAGCAGACAGCTGACAAGCTATGACCTGGCAATTGCAGCTCTTTATTTCATTATTAGAGAAGTAGCACTTTACTGGGACAGATTAGACCCCCCAGAACAGGGTTCACATGGAAAAATGGACTGAAACTCCCATGCAGTTTCTTTTCTTTCATATTTCATAGTCAATGGAAAAGCCTCTGTATCAGTGGATTGCCGCTCTGCCACACTATTTACATTTAAGCTGAAGGGAACAGATGAACATGGTTTAATGATTTTGAAAAAACACGGAATGAAGTTGGATCTCTACCCACAGAAGACAGGGAGTCACAAGCTGCAGATCTTTGCCAAGCCCTCCAAAGCCTCAGATGTCTACAACTGTGTGTTAGAGTATGTGGTAGAGTGCAAGTCTGTGGACAAGGGCATGCGCTTTCCAAAGGACCTGCATCAGCCTGTTGGACCAAGCTGGTTCACAGAGCGGCAAGGGTTCCTGAGGCCTTCCCACTCCGACCCCATCATTCACACCAATGATGGGCGGTGTTCTGTCACCTTCACCCTGGGCAAAGACATAAGCGTCATGGCCTCGCTGCACTGCGATAGCAGCAGCCTGACAGAGGATATGGGAAGGCGGCACATCATGCAAATCCATCGTGGGAACCAGATTGAGTTGAAGATCCATCTCCCCCACGCAGGGAACTTTGTTCTGAAAATCTATGCCAGGAAGAAGTCAGATCCTGGCAATTACGACTACATCTTCAACTACCTCATCACCTGCCTGAACACCGAAGTGAAGTGGCCAGCTTTCCCTCAGAGTTACAGCAAGTGGGTAGAAGACTATGAAATACTGGAGCCACTCTCCGGCTTGCTGCCGGCCAATCGCAATGTTCAGTTTAAACTCAAAATGCATGGGATAGCAAAGGTGCTAGTTCAAGCTGAGAACGCTTACCCTCTCACCCAGAGCAGAGGTTACTGGGAGGGAACCTGCAACACCTCAGGATGCAGAGAGGTGTTTGTGATGGTGCATGAGAATGCCAACCACAGCTTTTATTCACACGTCCTGAAATACGAAGTTGAGAGCCAGTAACACCCTTTCCTTGTTCTTTCACCCACCTGCATGAACCAACCTTGCCAACGTGCCCAGAACCAACACAGCTTTAGAAGATTGCTCATTCTCTCAATCAGATCTGTTCTTTCAAATGAATACAGGACAACACTTGCAGGCTTTTGCAAGACCATGGGCTCAAAAGTTCAAACAAGCAGAAAATCCTGTTAAGAAGGGAGCAGCAGAGGAAGAAAATAAATGAAACCCTCACCTATATTTCAGCAATACTGCCCAGGCAAACACTTTGAAGAAAACAAACGTCTGGCTATAGGTCATTCTGTGCCAGCAGTGGTTGCTGGTTTCCAAGTTATGGACCATAAGAAAAGTCTTACAATGGCTACTCCAAGAAGAATCCACCTAGTTATGGGGCAAGATGAAGAAAGTACACCCTGGTTTTGAGCAGCAATACTGGACACAAGGAACTTCAGGATATTTAAACCAAGTTTGTCTATCTTCAGTCAAGTTGCAAATTCAGCCCAGGAGAGAGAAGCATTAGGAAGAAGATACAACATGAAGTTTTCTTGTGTGCTTCATTGTCTTACAAATTAAAGCAATACTGCGAAATTACTTTTTACACTGACTCTTAAATACAATAAACAAAATCGTTTTTACCTTTTTATATTAGAGTATGTGAATTGTAAACACTTTTTCTGCAATATTAGCGCTATAATCATATCTCAAGCATATAGGTGTTTCCATAACTAAAACAACAGTAAAGTGGAGAATAAACTTCTCAAAAGAAAACACTCCTTACTCCAACTTGTCTATGCAACACTGCAACTAAAAAAACGAAGGTGTTATGCGGAATAGCAGGCTGAGTGAGATTATTATCATGTAAAAACCTACTTGGTGCTGTACTGTTGGAAATCCCCTAAATGCACAAGGCAAAGGTGGTCTTCTAGCGAATCTCACCACAAGTACATGTCAAAAGATCAAGCAATGCTTTCGTAACTGACTGAGATGTCCGTATTAGCATGACCCAAGAGATATTATGTTTGAGCTTGAATTTAAAATAAACCTGTTATGTTTTTGCATTCTGTTTCATTGACCGCACGACACGAATTCCTCTTCACAAAGCTGCTGTGTTTTCCACACAAAGTACGTGGGTTGTTCCCACACTTCTCCTCCTCCTCAGCAACCGGGTGGCAGATGTTCTACACGATAGTGAAGGGCTGCCCATCTGCAGCAGGCTCACTGCCTCCACATCCCTCCTACTTTACTTCCTCTACCCCAACACCCAGGATTGAGTCCCCGTTTTGAGTACCTGGAGCTACTGCAGACACAAGTCACAGGTAAAAAACACAAGGCATAAGCTAATAAAGTTTACTGTAGTATGCCAGGAGTACAGCAGTGCTGTAGGGTCTTTTTGTACGTGGAGACAAGGAGGCTCCATGTGTGACATAAAAGTAGGTTTTAAGTCCTTCCCCAAACAACTAAGTGTCTTTGCCCTCAAAAACTGGCAGCAGCAGCTCCTCCCTGCAGGAACGCTAACAAGCCTTGTAGCCCAGCAGGCATCTGCTCCCTGGACAGCAACACATACTGAAGAGCACAGATGCAGACACAAGAAAGACTTTGGGATTTTTTGATTGACGGGGACCTTGAAGGCTAAAGCAAGCCTTGTCCGTAAGCACAGACAGCCCTGGTTTATTCTGGTGCCTAGCAGAAGAGTTCTTTCTTCTAAGATCCATTTTTTCGCATCAAGGAGGACACATTTCAGCAGTTTACAGGTCAGGCTGATCCAGTCAAATATGTCACCTTCTTACAATGGAAGGACAGGGCCATACCCCAGAGTTTAGGAACTAAAGAAAACTAATTTTTCCAGATAACAAAATCAAGGGTACCATTTCCATACACCCTTTAAGCAACAAAATACTTGCTGTTCACTTACATGCATAAAGCAGGCACAGCTTTTGGGCAGCTATACTAAAGCCTCTCTGCAGTATGACACCAGGATGAACGCAGTTGTGCTCCTCCTCTCAAAGACTCCCTGTTGCAAGGTCTCTCTCTCAGCCCACATGCTCTATTCCCATCTCCAAAAGGCTGAGGAGAGGGGACTGGAAATTATCACAAGGGAGTAGAGCACAGTTTATACACTCTCACCTCCTACCTAGTAAGACCTCCAGTATTCCCTCCTCCCCACACACAGCACTGCAGAACCCAGGCACCTGCGATTACACACATCATACAGGCATAAACTCATTTAACCTCTCAGAGTAAAGTGTGACCCAATGCATCATCACACCCATGGAAGAACATGTGTAGCACTCTAAAGACAGAGCCCGCAACAGCCTCCTGCTTTTTTGATGCTAGGCTGGTCCCAGCAGAAGTACTGCAAGTCAAATTCCACATTTTTGTTTCAAACAGGAAACAAACGTCTGCCTCAGCCCTGCAAATGTGTGGGAAATTCTTTGGTGTTATCAAAGGCATGAGTTCAAAGACATAAAAAAAGAACCCTCTCCAGCTTCATTAATTATAAAGCTTCCAGGGCCAGGTGATTATTCCAAGGGATGTTTGACACTGTAAAGGCAGAGAACGCCCGAGAAACCCTACAGCCCTAGATAAAAGCATCTCAGAAGTCTGTGCTTGTTATGACATCTCCCTCCAGGATAAACAAGCCTTTTTCCTCCCAATCATATAAAAAAATGCACATTCTTCGCTGCAGCCAAGACTCTAACACCAGGAGAACATCACTGGAACAGACTTCGTTATCTCAGCACTACCAACTCTCCCATTTCAGTCAGAGCTCTCCCTTGGCAGGCCTTCAGACTGAACAGGTTTTGTAATCCTTACCCCACCAAGAGGTGCAATTACTTAGCACTATGAATTCAGGTCACTCAGTTTTGCAAACATCTTGTTTCTCAGGGAAGGTAAATAAACTATGTGTACAACAAGCTTTTCTCTCTGGCAAGTGCATCTCTGCACTTCCGTCTACCCACGAGCTAACTTTCTCACCCATGGAACAAATCTGGTTAGTATACAGTCAGATACTCAGCTGTTTCCATGCTGTCAGTCAGAAAGGCACATGAGTAAAAATAAGCAATGCAAAGTAACTGTTCAACTCATCACACCACCCTGCTCAACCTCTTTCCTCTCCTGTTGTCTGAGCACAGCACCTTCAGAAACAGCAGGCACACAACAATCCATAGCACTGTGTTTCTGCAGAGAGAAGGCAGCACAGAGAGCACATACACCAGCACAGAGAAGTAATTCAGCAGCTCCCGTTGCAAATTTTACTCTTTCGATCACTTTAGATCAAATCTTGACATCCTACCCCCTGAACGGAGCTGCTTATTACACGTATTAGAATCAATAAATAATGTAGGGTTATGGCTGCTAATTAAACAAATGGATCATCTGCAGTTTTGCTCTTCACTTCGGCCAACACTAAATGCTAAGTATCTCTAAAGGTAAGGAGTATGGAAGCAAACATCACTGATTCAAAATGTCTTTTAAACTTCTGAAAACAATTAGTGTGTGACGCAACTCAGCAACTTATTTAACAAATCTTCAAGAAATATACGGTTTGTATGGTACCATTTAAAAATGGTATTGCTGTCACCACTGAAGGACAAGAGGAATCCTTCAGAGTTCCAGCATACCACACTCAGTGGACCTATAGGTTCACCCTGGAAGAAAAACCAAGTTTGTTCTATCTTATTTTGCTGTCCAGCTTTTGTCAAAATGCCCCATGACCAGCAAGCCCTGTCTTTAGATTTGCACAGCTAAGGTAGACATTCCAAAAACACTTACCTGTGGACAGCTCTGGACAGGAACCAAGGCCAGTGCTGACTACCTGTTTATTTCCAGTTGTGGGCAGCTCAACCCCTCATGACAAAGACTGCACAATGAGAATCCAGAATGGATCTGAAGGTTTTATCCTTCTGGAGTTAGAAGGACTTGACTCAAATGGTTTCGAGCTCCAGAATGCAGAATTGCTTGACCAAGTGCAATCCCATTTTCTGGCATGCTGAAGAGGCTGCAGTCTGCAGACAGGCTCATCACCCTTACTGAACTTATCTAATCCTATGGTTGGGTTTTGCATGCATATGTTGTTTTTGATTCCTGTTTCTTGACAGCATTAAGACAAGGTGAAACTGATGGAAAGGAACAGGAAATTTACAGACATGGACAAGGGTGTCTCCATTCCTAGATTTACCCATACAAAAGCTGTGAAGGCTCAGCCACAGAACTGCAGTGCCCCAGAAGGTTAAGTCCATAAGAACAGGTTCTATTCACTCGTTAACAACTTTCTTTCCTTGAAGAAGGACTGAATATATTCCTCTGAACAGGCCACAGATGTATTTTAAGGCAGCACTTCACTTGACTGGATAGCATCTGAAACTGCCTAGATTCAAAACAGGCCAGTACCAGCTTACACAGCAGCTGCAACTACATCTGCCATCCAGATGAATCTCACTTGTTTGCGGGTTCTCCTCCCATTCAATTTCATTTCCAGTTCCAGCTACTCTCTTTTAAAAGAGCTATGTCCATAATGAGAATTCAGGCATTCATTCCTCAGCTACTTTGTAGTACTTTAAGCAATGTGCAAGGCAAGATAAAGACACCAAATACTATGCAAACAGTAAAAGGCAGAAGTTGCGAAAACCAGGAAATATTATGAAATTCCACTAAGGAGAAATAAGCTGAAGAAAATACAGGTAGCCTAAAGGAAACAAGAATCACATTACATGCTCTTTGAAGAAGATGTTGATTAAAGTTCCTGAAAAAAGGCAAGATAAACCACAAGAGATATACTCTGTATATCTGCATGAAGAAGAAAAGAGGCAGGGTTTTAATTCTGTTTTACTTCAACGCTTTTACATGTATAAAATATACTTAAAAGACTTTACATTAAAATTAGCAAATAGTTTGCTTCTAAAAAAACACCACTATCTTTGTGAGTGCACAAACACAACTGATGCAGCTTTCTGACCTACAGCAAGCTACCTAAAGCATTTGTGGGGCAGTATTGTCCATGAGATGAAACACGTTAGAGAGAGTTTTGTTTCCTCAATATCCATCCTGTTGATTCAGCTAGAAGTGAGAGATGCGGCCTCTCACTCAAGCTCCAATAGGTAACCTCCCCAGTCACAGTTTGGAACTATGTAAGTATACCAGCATTCAAATTCAGTAAGAAGCATTAATCCTGGTGTTCAAATTGTCTCACTATCTTTTCACTCTCCTTTTTCAGTTCCTCAACATGAGCATTTAGGCACTCCAAGATGTGCTGGGATCTCAGTTCTTCCTCTTCCAGGTATCTTGCAGCTATCGATCCAACTGAAGATGTAGGCAAGGGGTACTAAAGGGAAACAAAAGCACATTAAGCATACTCTTTCATTCCAAGTTTCAGCAGAAATACTACTGATCCATTAACCATAACAATAAATATGCTTCTGAAGGCCTCTTGTGTCATTGCTGTCTTATTAAGCAGACTATGCACTCACGTTTCACGCTTTTATCATAGGTAAATGTCCCTCCCAACAGTCTCCAACCATCAACAAAAGCCTCCCAGTTCCGCAGAGGAAGCACAGACCAAACTCCCATGGCAAAGGCAGCTCACTGAAGACCACTTCAGTTCAGCTAGCAATGGTCAATAAACTACCCCAGATTCTTTTCTTTACAGTCAAGAACTATTCCTGCTACTCACATCACTTAACCACAAGTTCTTAACTTAACAAAAATAACATTGTAAACTAGGCTTAATTTGTAAGTTGATGAAGAGAAGCTTCCTGCACACGGCCTGGCAGGTGAATTATAAAGCTACTAAGGGGCTGCTTTCCATTACAGAAAACTTGCCTTAATGTCTTGGCAAGAGAACAACATAACTGGTTATTTCCAACTGGAGTCTTATGGGGTTTTTTTGGTCTTTTATCAATAGCCAAGAACAAAGGAACACAGAAAAAAGGCTGTAGATAACAAGCAAATCTCTCCTACCCCACTACTGCCTGCTGACAAGAAATCTCCTCTCTTGATAAGTTCCTGATAATTAGCTCTCTTAATTCTCATCTCGATGTAAAAGGAACTGATTTAAGACACTGGAGCCTGACCATGAGCAGGAAATCGCAATCAACACCCGGAGAAATGTCTGCATTTCTTTACAAACCTTATTTCTACCTCTCAGAATAAGAAGTAGCACATTTTTTTCTACCAAACATCAAGCCCGAGAGCTCCTCAGGCCCTTAAGTGGAACTGTTTGCACTTCAGTTCTAATCCTGCAATCTGAAGAGTTTCCATTTGGAATATTACAGTTCCCTAAGCTCCCAATATGCATTTTCTGGACACACCACCAAGCCAATTTAGTCTTGAAATAATCAAGACCTATTCTTGGTAGTAAATCTCACCAAGATCTACAAACCTGACAAGTCTCCACTTAACTGCGCATCAGCCTTATACTCTTCTCTGATCTCCCTGCAAAATTAACTGTTGCCACTGCTAACAACACACAACCAGAGGAGAAAAGACTGCTAGGGGAACACATCTGGAGCAAGGACCAGTACTCAGGATTCTCCCCTCCCCGAAGTTCTACAGCCCTGTCTGACCCAGGGTATGACAACTGGTCCTGCTATCCTTCCATTCCCCTCCCTGCACACGTCAGTGTACAGCCTGGTCATTACAGCGGGTACTAGGATAAATGGTCTTAAACACTAAGGAAGAAGTGATCGAGTCCAAGTTTCCTATATCTTGGGCAGCTGAGCTGAGGTAAAAGAGTAGATAAGGTGCCAACACTGCTCTCTACTTAAAAAGGTATGATCAGTGACTCAGAAAATAATAGCTTCCCCTTGTGCAGTGAAGCACTGATTTCAGGCCTTCCTATCAGCCAGCATAAGTGGTTCCAAGTTCAGTGTGCTGACTACTGCAGTTCCATTCAGAGGGGTCAAACTCACTCGGTGCATTACAGTGAACATAAACGTGCAGCACTAGCATTTAGATTTACCCAAAAACTCTTATGTTGAAATACTCTGCACTCTGTATCCCCCTCTGAGCCTCTACCAAGCCAAAAGCTGAAGCAGAATTCTGAAGTGACATATGCAGGTAACGGTACATGCTGTACATGATGTACAGCACCAGGATGCAGAACACCATGAGCTTCTGGATTTAGCTTAGCAGTTACACCAAACCCAAAGCCCCTCCCCAGAGACTTCTGAAGAATAACCACATGGCTCTCATTGTCCAAGTACTAACCATCCAGCAGTGGTTTCTCCTCCCTATTTAATGTTTGATGTACGTTTACAGAATCACTCATACCATACAGCTAGATAGTACATTCAAAAACCTGTCCCCTTTTGCCAGGCAAGAACCCAGCTACATCCTCAGCTGTAAAACAGCAACCAGCTTCTGTACAACAACTTACCAGGGACACAGATTCTCTCTGATGATTTGAGATGGATTGCTGAGATGCTTCATCTGCAAAATCTTTGTTTCCATCCACCACGTGGAACAAAGAAACCATTCCTGGCAAGATGCCCAAAGAATGTGACTCCATGGAGCTCTTCCTGCTGGTCTGGACGGGAAGTTCACCCATCTCAGGGGTCATAGTTCTTACTTCACCAGCTCCACATTTCTGGAGCTCCCCTTGATGATGCTGAACAGATCCACCAGGCTGGTGATGTGTTCTCTCTGCTTGTTCGTCATGTTTGTGCTGTGTTTCCTCAGCTGTCCTGGAAGGCAAGTTTGAACACATAACTGTATAACAGCTTGCCTCCTGGCAGCTCAACTTCAGTAAACACTTGCACAGAGATAACAATCAACATACAGGTTACTAACAGCACTGACAATCCAAACTGGCTTCTGTTTCCATAGGACTTCCAGATGCCCATCCAGCATCTCCAGAATTATTTCTCATTCTTCTGCTATTGTAGATGCCACAGACTACAGTCCGCACATCCCAATACTGCAAAAGAATGGAGCACAGCTACCTGTGCCACATGTAACCCCTTCACTAAATAGAGCACATGCTGCTCCTCAAAGAAAAAGGCAAAGGCAGTCAAATAGTTAAATACTAGCTGGCTTTATAGAACATGAACCAGCTGGGAGTAAAAGCTATTGCAATACTTAAAGCATAAAGGCAGACTCCAAAACAGTTCTTCTGTTCTCCCACACATACTATACGCTGGAGATAGATACTATACATAAAGCATATCATTAAAACCCCACACATCCCTACATCTCTATTCTCCTCCATTATAAGGAAGCAGCACCCTGGGAGTCATGCAACACTCACCTATACTGCACATCCCCGGCCTCAGACTCTCCCCCTTGCATCTGCTGAGCAGTGCCCTCGGGTTCATCCTGGCACACCTGCCGAGGGAGCTCCAGTTCTGCTCTGGCCTCTGCAAGATCCTTCCGCAACTGCTGGTTCTCAGATTTTAACTTCTTTATTTCAGCAGCATAGTCTTCAGTGAGTGTCCTGAGGGTGACATCCTTTTCCTGATAAACAGAGAAGGGCTGAAGTTGAAAGTTCTGATTTGCAAAACACCATAGTCAAATCCAGAGCAAAGGCTGTCAAGCAATTCCTTAAGGGATATTCTCTAATGTCAATTTTGACTGGCAAGATTTTCAAAGCTTTCATAAGAGCAGATCAATTATATATGCCTTGTTGTATTTGCATCCACACAAGTTGTGTTGATCTGCCTAGGAAAGGAAGTTTCTCTCACCACTGGATGCTTTTGAACACATGAAAATATAGACTCAGAATAGGTCAGAGATACCTCCCTCTGGCCTTGGGATAATGAGAAGGACTACATCATCTCGAGTTCTCCTCCAGCTGTATATTCTCAGATTCCCCACCTAGAAAAGGTGCAAGCCCCTCAGTCAAAGCTGGGAACATTCAGGCGGCACCCCAATAAACTGTCTCACTCTCAGCAACATTCCAGGTATCAGAGTGGCAGGCTTTTCATAGAGGTTGAAGAAACACATAGCCCAGTGGCTAAATACGCAAGCAGAGATGTTTGCAAGAACATTTCTAGATCCCCTCACTGAAATTACCCAAGGCCTATGGCAGTAGTTACAGAAGGCTATGCATATACCTCTCCACCTGGGATGACCCACATTCCCTCAGAAACTGCCACCAGTAAAAGTGAATTTACTTGTGTTTTCATTTTGGAACTCTGAACAAATTGCTTCTCCCAATCTCCTTACCAGGCTCAGTGGATATAATTTCCATTGTTTCTACTCCTGCAACAGCCCCGCTTTCATTTTGCCCATTCTATTGAATTAAGACGCATTATCATCACTGCTGTAACTAAGGACTTTTCAAATGTGCATTAGAAGAACCTGGCCTAGATCTTTTGCACTCTGCTATGACGTTTTCAATAAGTCAGGTAGGCAAAAGCCCACCTGGCACTTCAAGCAGAAAGTAATGGTCCTGAGATCATTTTAGTCTCAAATCAGCCATTCAGAAAGCTTTGGGTTTTTCTCTATCTCACCAGCCACAAGTTTTCATTCAATACTATCCCCAAGAACTCAGCACATTTGGCAATCACCCCAAATTAGTATGAAAAGCTGAGTATTTCCCTCCCACAGGCTGACAGGATAAAACCTCTGACATTATATACCCATCAGGTTTTCAGCTGTCTGAATCCAGTCCTCTCCCTCATAAGGCATCCATTTTTGTTTATGTGAGACAGAACCTGCAAACTAGACGTTTCTTCCTTCCTGCAGGCACTAAATGAATCACCTTCAATGTATTACTCTACCAAGACTGTGCCTCATCCATGGGAGCTCCACTTCTCCCCTCTGGACAAGGTGACCTCAACCAGCCGCAGTGCCTCTTGCACTGTCCCAAGGCATCCAGCCCATACTTCCAGGCTGCAACCTGCCTGTAGAGTGCAAGGGACAGCCCTGCTGAACGGCTCCTCACCAGCAGGGAAACATGCTCTCACCCCAGAAACTGCAAAGACCACAGCAGTTACAGCTCTGAGACAGATAAAAAGGTCCTCACAGACTTAGAATCAGGAGTTAAATGGGCATAAAATGGAAATGTAGCAAAATGTACCAAAAAAAAACTACTGGCCAGACCCCATGGAGAAGAAACTGAGATGATGGCTCTGTTCATGAATTTCTCCTCACAATTCTCTGACCAAATAAGATGCTCAGTACTTCTGTGCCTTAATTCCTCACAAATTTTAAAGTTCACTGAACTGTAGCAAGCACGTTGAGAGGCCTGAGCAAAGACAACTTTTCCCTGGTAGGGAAAACACAGTACTAGCCCCTTCCCATCTTTGGTCCCCAGTGCGTACTTCTGGTATACCGCACTCTGCTTTTTTCAGCATCTCTGAGAGATGACGGTTTTCCAGCCTCAAGGTTTCCAGCTGGACCAGAATTACCTGAGGAGACAGAGGCAAACAACAAGCTTGTAATAAAGAACACAACACATGCCCACAACACCCTACAGGCATTTTGCACCCTCAGTTCAAGCACAAGTACAAAGCAAGTTTGGGGTTTTTAGTTCTGCAGAGACCCTATAGAGAAGAACATACAAAGAGCCAGTCATTTAATTTTCAAAGATGTCGTCATGAGGCCTAGCAAGCAGAAGTTATCTCAAAGAATTCTGATGGACTGTCAGTTACTGGCTGGAAAAGAAGTAACAAGACAGATTCAGTGACCATCCTAAATTTGGATGTTTCATCAGAAGGGTCTCAAAGTGTTTGTTCAAAGGCTGAAAAGAGAAGGGAGCTATTAACACAACTGAAAACTAGGATAGCATTCCAAGCCTTCATATCCCTTAAAGAGACAGCATAAAAGTCTTCTGCCTTTCTTACCCTGTGTTCCACTGCTTTCCTCTCTGCTCTTTCAATCTCTGTTCTCAGCCGTTGTTCCAGGTCTGATGTGGAGCCACTTGCAGATGCAATTGTGATGTCTCGCTGGTGTAACTCCTGTGTCAACCTGGAGATTTCCCTTTTCATCCCTTCTAGCTCGCTGCTGTGAGTCTGCTCAGCTTGAGAGAGCTGCTCTTTCAGCTGCAGGAAGATATGCACACACCACCCATGCACTTTTAGAATATGTTTCAGCAAAAAAGCAAAAGTATTGCACACGGTAATGTGAAATTTAAGTATTGGAAACAAAAAGCCCTATGTAACAAGCAATCTGTGCATGCTTGTCCTTCTTGATTGACAACTACCTCATCACAATCCTTTTCCACACCATAAACTGCCAACTGGGACAACACATCAGTTACAGGCTGTGGAGTACTCAAGAAGACCCATAACTGATCAAATCACAGTCTGTTTAGCTCGCCATTTACTCTCCATGGCCAACAACAGATACCCAAAGGTTTACCATTGCTGGACAAGCACAGTACCACTTCCACAACATGACTTTGCAATGTGCCACTCTGCCTTCCTGAGGCAGAGATGGTATCTTTAAATAGCTCTAGCCAGACTTCTCTTCCATGAATTTCTCCTAAGCCTTCTGAATCAATATGAGCTTGTAGCAACTAAAGCTACCCATGGCAAACTTCCATAAGCTAGCTATGCACAGGGTAAAAATATACCTCTTTGTTTTTGTAACTCCATTTGATGACCACTGGTCCCTGCATTATGAGAGAATAATCATTGCCTATTTACTTTGCAGATGACAGGCATTTTATTTTTAGTATATTCAATCTCATATATCTCTTTTCTAATCTGGTAAATCCTATTCCATTCAGCTGTTCGTTGTATAAAAACACCCCATGCCATCCTTTTGGTCATCTTTTTCCATCTCTTATCTTCTTTTATTCAATCTTTTTTGCGATGGCAGACCTGCACTGCATACAATATGCTGGTAAGCACACTGTATATTTATTCAGTGACCGGAACAACAACATAGCATAATTTCTTCCCTAGCATTCCATTAGCCAGAAATATTAACTACCCAAAACACCAGGACTTTTCTAAGAATTACAAGCATCTTAGTAAAGTGAACCAGATGATCTCTGCCTAGCCATGTAAATACTATACATATTGTGATTTATCTCTATGTCACCCTAATGCCTCCTAAGCATATAAAACAGAAACAACCATAATAAATCTCCCTTTCCTTCCCAGCAGCCTGTAGGAGACTCATTTATTGTGTGGTGTTAAAATGTGCAACCAGGCACACATCTCCAGCAAGATCTGCACCTCTGTACATTCAGAATAAAGGATTTAAAGATTTTCAGAGAAGTGAGGTTTTTCACTCAAGTCCAATAAGGTTTCTTGCTGTAACCAGGCTCCAGTGAAATCTCTCATCCTAATTGATCGTGACCATTATTAAAAGTCAAGCTTTTTGGAAGGCCGTGACTTTTTACAAGGTCCTGTCATGACAGTACAAGGGGAGTGGCTTTAAGCTGACAGAGAGATTTAGGTGAGATCTTAGGCAGAAATTCCTCCTTGTGAGGGTGCTGAGGCACTGGCACAGAGTGCCCAGAGAAGCTGTGGCTGCCCCATCCCTGGCAGTGTTCAAGGCCA
>JANRGW010055212.1:0-32708 GCA_024733675.1 Psilopsiagon aymara | reverse complement strand
GTGCTTGCAGCCCAGAAAGCCAACTGTATCCTGGGCTGCATCAAAAGGAGTGTGACCAGCAGGTTGAGGGAGGTGATTCTGCCCATCTATTCTGCTCTTGTGAGACCTCACTTGGAGTACTGTGTGCAGTTCTGGTGTCCTCAACATAAAAAAGACATGCAACTGTCAGAACAAATCCAAAGGAGGCCCATGAGGATGATCAGGGACTGGAGCACCTCCCGTATGAAGATAGGCTGAGAAAGTTGGAGCTGCTCATCCTGGAGAAGAGAAGGCTGCGTGGAGACCTCATAGCAGCCTTCCAATATCTGAAGGGGGCCTACAGTGGTGCTGGGGAGGGACTCTTCATTAGGGACTGTAGTGAGAAGACAAGGGGTAATGGGTTCAAACTTAAAGCGGGGAAGTTTAGATTGCATATGAGGACGAAATTCTTTCCTGTAAGGGTGGTGAGGCACTGGAATGTGTTGCCCAGGGAAGTTGTGAATGCTCCATCCCTGGTGGTGTTAAAGGCCAGGGTGGACAGAGCCTTGGGTGACACGGTTTAGTGTGAGGTGTCCCTGTCCGTGGCAGGGGGGCTGGAACTAGATGATCTTAAGGTCCTTTCCAACCCTAATTATTCTATGATTCTATGAGTCTGTGAATACTATGATGACTTCATTTTCTTTTGCTGGGCTTATCTATAGCGTAGAATCACATCTGCAAAATCCTTAAGCAGCCTTTTGCAGTTTGCTACATTCACTCATACCTCATGTCTGCCTAGTACTTGACTTCGGTTTTGTGTGGCTTCAATCATCAGAATTGCTGTATAGGATCATCTAGTCCATCTCTGACTTATTAGCAAAAGACATTTCAGGAGATGCCATAAGAAACAGGAAGTGAGCCTATTTATAGAACTCGCCTTCTCAGTGTCTCTGTCCCAGGGTCAAACAGTATGTTCTAGGAAAAAGCATATGTTTCATTTGCAACTGGCACTGGCGTGATCTTTATAAACTGTATGCTTTTGTTTTTTTTTCTTTACTGCAGTAATACAATCTTACAGAACTCCATGGTTTTGGTCTCTTCTTGCTTTCTCAATATGCTGTATTTTTTAACCTCTGTTTTCTTCTAAAACTGTGGCATATTGATTTCTCTTGCTATATTAATTTTCTGTTGCTCCATAAACATGGTATTCCTCATTATAATGTGGTTCATTTGGGTGCTTTTCTGCCACTATATCTCCTAATTTTCCTTTGTATTTTACCTCCTTGACAAGTTCTTGCTCTTGTTCTAGTTTGCCTCTGCTATTTTAATTAATTTTGGTGAATTATCTCTACTCCAGCCAATGCCAGGTTTTGACATGCTTCTGTTCACTCACTTTCTGTACATCCATATTTCTTGCTAAAGGTACTATGAGCTTTTCAAACATTTCCTCTAATGCTCTTGAATCTTCTTGTGCTGTAATCTACTACAAATATGTTGTCATTAAAAACTCATATTAGGCATATCAGCCATTTTGGAAAAGTTTGGAAAAGGAACAGTTCACCCTTGCTTCCTGATGTCTCTTGGGAAGATGTATTTTACATGTAATACATGAAATGAAATACCACCTGTGATTATGTGGGCATGAGTCATCCTAGTGTGCTCAAATACCCTTACCAGTATCAAACAAAACCAACACACAAGATCTTTGTGAACACTGGGTTACCTCCCAGTTTTTATTTACTTTTCTCCTATTTGAAGTTGCTGAAAAACAGAGTTTTGATACTCTTGAAGGGTAATGTTTCGGTATTTCATAAGAGCAAGGCTTTGATTCAAAATTACTTATTAAAAAGGTTAGCTAATTTATTGCTGGGGGTAGGGTGTGGTGGGGCACAAGGCACAGAAAACCAGAACAGGGGTAACTATAGGGTGTTTAGTACCTTGCAGTTTTCAGCCTAAATGATAAGATGGAGGGTTGGGGTATGGAGTGCAGTTTGCTGGAAATATAGCTAAAGAATAATCAAGATTATATTAAGCAGGGCAGCTGCAGGGAAGACCCTGAGATGGCTCTGAAGCCTCATCCCAACCCCTCTGCAAACATCAAGAAGAGATCCACCCACTGCCCTGAACTTTGGATCCACTGAACTGCAAATATGCTGCTGATGACGTTAACTACCCAAACCAGAAACACGCCCCTCAATGCATGAAAAACACAGTGATTGTTTCAGATGAGCATGGTGTATGCACAACAGCTTGTGAAATCCTCACCTCTAGAGAGAAGTACGTAAGACCATAAGACCAGGTTACCCCTTCACTCCTGACCACAGCAAATGTCTCGTGAATAAATTCATAAAGGCAACCACACATTAAAAAAAAAAAAAAAAAAAAAGGAAAAAAAGAAAAAGAGGTGAATGTTCCTCTCAGTTTTGAAGTGAAAACACAAGGAGCCTAGGCATTTCATATAGAATCACAGAGTGGTTTAGGCTGGAAGGGACCTTCAAGATCTGAATCCAGTTCCAATTCCTCCCCCATGGGCAGGGACAACTTCCACTAGACGAGGTTGCTCCAAGCCCCATCCAACCTGGCCTTGAACAGTGACAGGGATGGGGCAGCCACAGCTTCTCTGGGCAACCTGTGCCAGGACCTCACCACCCTCACAAGGAAGAACTTCTTCCTAAGAGCTTATGTCAATCTTCCCTCTGTGAGGTTAAAGCTACTCCCCTTTGTCCTGTCACTACATGTCCTTGACAGCATGGGGCATGCTTCTGCAACACACATGCTGCCTGGGTAGAATAATCAAGAGCATACTGTCAGGGAACCCAAAACATCCGCTATCCCAAACATACTTCTCCTTTTCTTTTTACGCTTTTCTAAAATTAGCTTTTATTTTGTAAATCATCTACTGTCCCCCAATACAGCACTTTGCATGTTTATTCCTGAAGTTACAGGAAAAGGCTTGCTTTTCCCTCCATTCACTGGAATAGCTTGTATTATAAACCCATCTATGATGGGAACTGTTTCCCACAGGAAGTGCTCAGAAACAATTTGTCCTTAGCAGTTGATTTCTCTATCAAGTTCATTTCCTAGGAAACATATGTCGTAAGGCTAAGCAACCAAATTGAATAACATGCAGTGTCCTTCCAATCTCCTAAGCTGAACCCATTTGGATATCCAACACATTTCAAGATGTTATGTTCTGCTTCGTTACACAGTCTGTATCTCCTGAGCAGTGGGGAAGCAGGTTTCTCATAAACTGTTGCATGTTCTCTTCTCCTACTGGGGAAAACCTCTTAATGAACACCAAATTGCTTTCCAGCTGAAACAGGGCATGTTGTACGATACAAATGCCCACCAATAAATGCTAAAACCACCTTTATTGCAGAAAAACTGCCTCATTGTAACAACCACTATCAATTCTGACAGCTGGTAAAGACATAATATGTAGAATGAGATGCCAAGAGCATGTACTAAAAGATACCTAGTTCCTCTCAAATTATTATTAAAATCTGTTACCCACTGCTAAGTCCCATTTTCCTATCCCAAACAGCCAGGCTGAGATGAAAGCTTCAAAGGACACTGGAGAAGGTTATCTGTGTCATGGATGAACCCGACTCTGCATGCTGACATTTTCTGTAAAGAAGACAATTTGCTGTATCTGATTATCTGATGAAAATCACAGATTAAGGAACTTTACCGACTCTACACCTTATTCCATTCCTGTTTTGCTCTGCGTGCTGCAATCTAGTTGCTTGAATCATACATATTTTTTTTTTCCATTTCCTGATTAGATAAATACTGACATTATACCAGGATAACAATATATGTGGGGTGGTTATTTAAAATGTGGGGGTGTTCCAGGAAATGTTTTTTAAACTTGTTTTATTGTAGAGATTTACAAGACACTGAAGACAATCACTTATTAAAACAAACAAATATAAAACCTGTACTACTTTGAAAAAGCTAATCTTTTTTTTTTTTTTCTTTTTACTGTTCTCAGGGTCTCCAACACAGAAAAGGTATCTTTTTAAATATTTTGTAACTTTATAGTTCAAAAAATAATTTCCAATATATAGTAATAAATACTAGATACTGTCTAATAGTTCCTATGAAGATGGATTCTATCAGATTGTATTTTATGTCTGAAAACTCCTGCAAAGTTTAAAAAATGCTTTCAAAACATGAAGTCAGAAGTTCCTGACCTCCTCACTGCTGGAAGGAAAAGTTTTATTTACTATTTCTTGAGTTGTAGCTCCAGATCTGCATGCTTTAATTTAAAATGTTACCCAGGAAGAGAGTATATATTTGAAAGGTTTTTTACATCCTTTCAGTAAAGGAAAATTTATTTTATACTTGAGGTTTTACAGGTTCCCTAAGGTTAAGAATAACAAAAAAAACATTTCTCATTTTGATGTGGCAGACTGATACTGATGCAATCTGAATGCAGATGCTGCAGTATTTTCTGCAGTCCTATTGATATCTACAGTTATTCCCCAGATATTACCATCTATTACTGATAGATTTGGAAAGAAATCAAATTCATTTACCTCAGTACAAAAAAGATGATGCTCCAGTGGTGGTGCAGTTGCTTGTGTTGGAAGAGAGTTAAAGAATCATGGGCAATTTGGCATTACCACCAGTACGTAACTAAGGCTATGCTCCATGAATGGTATTGCTTCAATGACAATACAAGGCAAGCTGGCCAGTGGAAGGTGAAGCTTAATTTTTCATTTCCTATCTTCTTTGAAGATTTCAAACAAAGTTTCTGAATATGTATTTTCCAGATTTCAGATTGAGGCGGGGACGCAACTGGGGACATGCCTCTGAAAGATTAGAAATGCACCTAACAATGGAGATTAATTGACCTTTGTGCACAGCCAGCTTCAGCATACAGCCTACAGAAGAGTATAGCTCTCAATAGTGGAAGTTATTTATGTCAGGTCCTTGAGTACAAGAACAGTATATATGAAAATATGTACTCTTTTCTTTAAGCAATGTGCTCTAGCAGAAGGTGCCCCTGCCCATGGCAGAAGGTTAGAATTAGATAAGCTTTAAGGTCCCTTCCAAAACCATTCTGTGATTCAGCTGCACAAAATCATGGTAGACATATTTTTGAAATTATAATACCAAAAAAAAAAAAGTTCCAGCAGATGCACGGAAGAGTTATGTACTACCTCTACAAGTCTTACTGGCCTTTAACTTTTTTATGGACAAGCATTGCTGATAAGAGACCAGTCAAAACCCAAAGAATAGCAAATAATAGAAAAAAATAAAATCCAAAATAACAAAATTCCTAAAGTTCAAAGATTTTAGAGTGCATGAATGGAAACAAAATTATAGAGAAAGTTTTGAATTTAACCAACTGAAAATCTTCACACAGATTAAGAAATATTTCTGTTATAATCTCACTTTCCATGGAATCATGGAATGGTTTAGGTTGGAAGCGATTTTAAAGCTCACCTAGTTCCAACCCCCTGACACAGGCAGGGACGTCTTCCATTAGACCAGATTGCTCCAAGCCCCATCCAACCTGGCCTTGAACACTGGCAGAGATGGGGCAGCCACAACTTTTATCTGGATCTTTACAAAATCCTAACTTTGGAGTTACTCAGTGGTGCATCTTTAATAGCAGTCATGACTTAAACATTTTTCTAGGAATGATATTTTATCTGTGTTTTCATATTACCTGCCATCATACTGGACCACTAGTGCAACAAATCCCCACAGACCTTGTGGGCCTCATGGTTTATACAACTGACTTACAACACCCTGCTTTATTTCTTGACAGTATTACATGAATTGGTGTCCTGAAACTGGCAACATTAATTAAAACAACAATAATTCTATGGCTTTGAACTTCACCTGAATTTCAGGCTATACATAGCAAACTAATAGACAGTCTCTCCTGGCAGTTCCACAGAAGGGCAACATTCTGGCCAAGAATGGTAATTTTCACAGGCTACTCGTATCTCTTTTGTCGAAATATGCACTGGCAATAAAGTAGTTTTATTTTAAAGCAAATATCCATGCATTCTGCAGTGCTCTGACACTGTTTTACCTCTGCCAGAAAATCTCAGCTGAAATGAATTACTCTTTCAAAACATTTATATCTGAGATATCTATGTAACACAAACCCGGACAAGACTGTGGTAATAATTCCTTTCAGGGAGATATTAAGGAAGGATATATAAATACACACACACACACACACACACACATGTATGTACACAAATATGACCACACATTTGTGCTTTGCATCAGTGACTTAGGCTTCACTATAAGGCGGCAGTAGTCGCAGTTGTAGTGCTAAAATTCCCATGGGGATTTGTGGGCACTCTGAAATTTTGCAGGGGGTGAGGAAAGGGAGGCAATGGGCTTTGGTGCTACTGCCAGTCCTGCAGAGCTGTGGCGGTGTCAATGCAAAGAAGTAATTTCATGACTATGGTGTAGACCATTAATAGAGTAAATCTATTTACCTAACTTCACAGAAAAAAAACCCCAAAGCATAAATCATAACTTATTTGAGCCAATATATACAGAATAGTTAAATAACAACATATACTGAATAATCAAATGTATTACAAGGAGAATAAGTGACACTTTTTGTTTAGTCAAAAAAAAAACTTGCCTGAGATGTACATTTTAAAAATATTAGACTGCTGCTTAAGAAAGCTCCCAAATTTGAATTAAATTCTAAAATAAATCTGCTTTGTAAAAATTCACAATTAATTATTTTTTATTTTATTAACTATTTTTTTTTAATATTGGGAAATAATACATGGTATCACAGATATTTCTGTTATAAATATGGCAGAGGAATTTGCACACCCTAGATTTGGATATATATTTTTTAAATTCCTCTTATTTTCACTGTTTTCAGACATCATTTTCCAATCAATTATATAGTAACCTGTATTCTGTAAACAATTGTGCAGTGCAGCATTGAATGCAGCATAATGCAGTACTGAGTCCAGTGGAAGCACTTACACGTGTAAAATTTTGCAAAGGTCTATTTAATTTTATAACTAAATAAACAACATCCAGTTGTCTGTATTTTACTTTTTCAACAAAAACATATTTTTTATTCTTTTTTAATGGAAACCTTTGCTTTACCAATATGTACGCTACATGAGAAGAGCTAGCTCCCAAGGCTCACCTCTCATAATAAAAAAATGTTAGTATTAGGGTTGTATAATTGTAAATCTCTGTGGTTTGTTGATTTTTTGGTTTTGTTTTGATTTGGTTCTTTATTAGAGTTAACAAATACAGAAAATTGGAATAATGTTTTTGCAAATGCTGCAGTTTGCTCAGTAACATATTACATCCAAAAGAAAGCAATTTTCATTCCCAGTATATTAGCTATGAAATTAAATCTATGCAATTATACTGCTATTGTTTCAAAACAATGTATCCCTTGCCTTAATATGCATTCTATGCTCATTTGAGAAATAAACAGAATACTTAATTTAACATTTCCACTGTGTCACAGTGCATTTCTGGATATTGCTCAGCTGGTGAAGCTGAAGTCTCAAGTGTTTTGTGAGCAGTGGAAACAAAGCCCAGCTCTGCAAGAGGCCTGAAGGGGAAGTCACCAGTTGTTACCTGCAGGCTGTTGAAGATGATGAAGAAGACTAACATCCAGAGGTGCCGGTAAGCCATGTGCAGTCCTCCCCACAGCCAAGTGACAGAAATCAGGGCAAAGAGGTACAGAACCAAGGGGATCTCTGAAAAACAAACACAGCATTTCACCCTGGGAAAAACACTTTTTTAAGCCTTACTGACACAGGGCCTGGTTTTGCCATCTCTGTCCAACCTTGAAGTTTTCTCTGCAGCTATGGGCAGCCCTTCTGCTGTCCCAGATTCCTCAATATGAGGGTGGTGAGACTATGAGGTTGCCCAGGGAAGCTGTGGCTGCCCCATCCCTAGCAGTGTTCAAAGCCAGGTTGGATGGGGCTTGGAGCAACCTGGTCTAGGGGAAAGTGTCCCTGCTTGTGGCAGGGGGTTGGAACTGGATGAGCTTTAAGGTCCCTTCCAACCTAAACCAGCCTGTGATTCTATGATATAAATCCACTCCAGGTTGGCCATTTGTAAAAGGTGCTATTTGTGTGCATGCAGGATTGCTAGCTTTCTCTCAGTAGATGGGAGCCCTGGGCACCTGGGGACCTCTAGCAGGACTTGAGGTATGAGGACTCAAGGTACCCATTGGGTGGGTATCAGTGCCTTAGCACGGCATCAGACCTAAAGGAAATCAAAAGGATCTGTACATGATTAGTACACAAAACACAGGCCCTTTGAAAGACCAGTTCCTTATGAAGAAAAAGCTGGAGGCCAGACTGCACTAACCTTGGTTGACAACCAATGTCTATCAAGCACCTGAATCACTTCTCTCATGGCAAGGAGAGGTCTGGCCAAAATTCACTACAGGCCTTAGACTTCCCGACTTCCCAGGGATCCTTGATCCCAAACATTACTCTTAATAATATATGTGTATTTTTCAGAGCAGCATGAGGGGAAGAAGATTAAGACTACATACTTCTGTTATTTACCTGGGATTAACTCCATTTTGTTAGATGAACAGAACAGAAGTGTGATTTGTCCCATCACAACCCAGAGCCACTAGCATCCCTTGTACACAAAGCACCTGCCTCAAAATGTCATGGGCAAAATGGAAAAATTCCTTGTGGCACCAGTGGATGCTGAAACAACCTTCACTTTAATGGCTAGTAATATACATAAGCAACATCACAATGCTTTTGCAATAATTAGAAAATGCAAAGCCCACTAAAGTACCAGGTATCACAGTGAGAAGTAGAGCATTAAGTATTTCTCTTTATCCTACATTCCATGCATTAATGAATGCTTATTAGGTGTGTAATTACAACGTTCACAAAAAAGAAAAAAACAGCAAAGAACTGGCAACCTCAAAGTTTCTAAGGTTGTAATAATGAAATGAATAAATATTAGAAAAAAACAAACTCATACATCAAAAAATGCTGCTTTTTTGTAAATGTAATTCTAAAGGTAAATTCAGTAATTATCTGTAGAGCAACTCATTAATTTATTTGTGCACAGATATTAATGGAATGGTATCAGCTTTTGTTTAAATCTCAAAATCATGCAAAAATATTTATCTGCCTATGAAATTCAGCTGATATAATGGAGTAGCAACTAATGATCACCCATTAAATTCTAAATGCTGTACACAGACCAAAGTGAACAATGAAGCATTGTCTCCCGTAGTTCAAATAATGACTTGGCTTTCTATTACTTTGCAATTCAGTTCAACTCAGGTGGGTGCGGGTGAGAGAAGAAAGCAAATTGTGGGACAACAAACTGCAGGGAGCAGAACGCGCCAAAAGCTAAAATACCATGATTTCTGTTTTTGGTGCATAAACATTACCTAATAAAAAATACCATGGTATAAATCATAACCTAGCACCTCAAGATTGTTGCAGCCATAGATCATTGCTTACATGAAGCTGAAGGAAATGGACCAATATGGTATAGACATCACATACTTTTGATGTTCAATGATCTGACTTCATCATCTTCAAGAGTAGGTGAGGGGGAAATTTGATAAATTCAGTGCCATCACCAGAAAATTACCAAAGGTAAAGCCCAGATCAAGCTCACTGAATCTAGCAAGACCCCTGTGGAGTGTATCTTGGGTAATGCTCACAAAAACTTATGTAATGAATGTCACTTGTACAAACATGTCAGCTTACAGATGCATGCTACCAAGAAAAAGTCTGAAGATACCTGCTTTTTGCTGTATGCTGAACACTGGTACAGTTTACAATTCTGCTTTTATCTTTCTTAGTAACAATTGCTTCACTGTCAGTATGTAAAGGGTTAATGCAGGGTTGAAACTTTGGCAGTATTTAAAGTCTCAGCTGTTTGAATTCTCTTCATCTATTTTGTTCAAACAGTTTGTTGAATTTTGATCAAACAAAAGCTCAATGACTAGAACAAACATATCAGTATATCAGCAACGATTTCTTTTAAGTTTGTAAAAACAACACTGCATAAAGGAAAAGGGTGCCAATAAATAGGCTTGAAATAAACCAGAATAGGCAGTCTAGTTATCTGTGGTTTCCTTTATATGGAAAGAAAACCAACAATCCCCTCCCAAACAATCTCCACCTCAAAAAAAGATTTTTCTGGGCAGATGATCCTTTACTGACATGACTTTTAGCCTAAAACCAGTGCAAGCCACTGCCTTTAGACTACCTTAGAAGATCAAAGACTGCCATGGAATAGTCCACTCAGTATCAGTGTGACATACTCGAGACATAGTCAAGCAGCTCTGTTGGGTATTATATATTCAAACCATGCCAGTCCACATTTTTTTTAGACCATTACCACTCCTTTTTTTAGCACTAGGAATGATGAAAGATTTTATTTAAGCAACAGCCAGTCCACCCACTGCTTAAATACATATATGCATGCATGCATCCACTTACTGCCATACTGACTGTTCATGTTCTCTCCCTGAAATATCTTCCCTTTTCCCCAAATATAAGCTTAAGAAACACTGGCAGAGTTTACAACTCAGTATAGATAAATGCAGCTTATGCAACTCTAGTTACAGTTTTTAGGTTTGAAAACTCACCATAATAAAGCTTTGCATTTGACTAGGCAAAATTACACGCATTCAACTTACCAAACAACTATGTGCGCACTGTTTCTAATTTCTCCTTCACTGCTGAGAAAAGATTACTTTCCTTTCTAATTCGTTTATAAAATTTATTTTTATGCAATGCTTACTGTTCTGAAGGCTGTAGTACATTGTAATCAGCTTTTTATGGGTGGCAAACCTGTAGTTTTACTACAGTAGGGGAGTTCTTAGAGTAAACACAAGGGTTTTTCCAATGATTTATATAGAAAAAATGCTGGTGAGAACTTGAAAAAGAGACTGCAATATTTTTGTTTGGATTAGATTACAAAATTACTGAAATGAAAAAGTATTAAAATGATTGAAAAATTCAATTACCTCAGTGGGAACCTAAAAGGAGCTGTAAGGGGTATGAAACAATATCTATCTGGCCTTGCAACCAACAAGTGCCAGAAAAGCTGGCCAGATGTTGTACTTCTCCCAGCAAATCTCCCATTTACAGCTCAGGAGGATTCTGAACCAGTTTGTTTCTCTTTAGCAATCTTCAGACGACTTCTCTTTCATGAAATCATGTTGAACCAATTTTGGTGAGCTAGGAAAATTCAGAGTATCCAGTGGCAAGGGACTCCATAGGAGCAGCTTAAGATTCAGGTAATAAAATGCCAGATTGCTTAACAGAAACAGCTATCAGACTCATGGGGTTTTTTTATCTGGTTTCCTTGTAACAGAAGCAAGAACAAGAAATAAAAGCAAACGAAAACCCCAGACCCCAGAATATTGCCAAACAGCTATGCCTTCATCTACAGTGGTTTTAAATCTGTAACAAAATAAACCCACACAATTTTATATTTCTGCAATAAACTTCACAAAGAAAACAAAGCGTATAGTGACATTTTTAAGTTACATCTGCTGCACTGTAAGACATATGTCCTGACCTACGCAGAGAAATGATCTGATGATGTCGCTTATGTACCTATACTTACTGCAACCTAAGCAGGTTGTAGCAGCTTACTGAGGTCCACAAGTTCACCACCATAAGACTGTGGTTCAGACACCCTCTGCATGACTTCAGAAATGAAGTCACATCTAAGAGGGTTGAGGAACTGTTGGAGTGAGTCCAGAGATGCTGTGAGGGCTGGAGCAGCTCTGCTCTGGAGACAGTCTGAGACAGCTGTGTTGATTCAGCCTGGGGAAGAGAAGGCTCCTGAAGGGGAGACCTTAGAGCAGCTGCCAGTGCCTGAAGGGGCTACAAGAAACATGGAGAGGGGCTTTGGACAAGGGCCTGTGGGACAGGACAAGGGGAATGGCTTTAACCTGACAGAGGGAAGGCTGAGATGAGATCTTAGGCAGAAGTTCTTCCCTGTGAGGGTGGTGAGGCCTTTGCACAGATTGCCCAGAGAAGCTGTGGCTGCTCCTTCCCTGTCAGTGTTCAAGGCCAGGTTGGATGGGGCTTGGAGCAACCTGGTTTAGTGGAAGTTGTCCCTGCCTATGGCAGGGGCTTGGAACTGAAAGTTCCTTTCAGCACAAATTTGTGTTTTCAGCACAAAGCACAAACTTTCTCATTCTACAATACCAGGATTAGTCCCTTCAGAACACCATGTTCAGTCAAGCAGGTAGGCTTTGGTGATGGGTACCAAGTCATACCCAGAAAAAAAACTAAATTTTTTTTTTTTTTTAGTTTGAATTAGATTATATAGCTTAGAAGAAAATGTATTATCTTCTTCCTAGAATAGGCATATAATTCAAAAGAAAATAAACTTCATATTCTGGAATTGCCATTTTTCTGTTTCTTCTGTCTGTAGAGTTACAACTACTTCTTAACTTTATGTACTAAGTTCACTTTGTTACATAACTGTCAGGTGGACTACCTGAAGGCTTTCTTCCTTCCTTCCATACCTAACATTATAGACAAAATTTTCCAGCACTGTAATCTGTGCAGTAAAAAACTAATTCAAATAGAAATTAATAAAACTGCAAATTATTAAATAATACTAGAACTCTGAAAAGCAATGTTGAGTATGTCTTTGCAGCAAATATCTAAATGATATAACTATGGAAAATAAAGAATGCACTACACTTTCATAACATATCCAAATGTTTGTATTCTCACAACTGTCTGGCCCCATATTATGACTTTTACTATTACTTAAGTGTTTAATTTTTTTCTAAAAATAGGAAAATCAATAAAAGAAGCAATTAAATAATACAGCTTTAATGAACTTTTGAGTTTACCCCTAAATATTTATTACACGTCTTCCCCTTAGGTTGCAAAACTGATAATGCAACTTTAATTGTTTTTAATTGTTCTTGGCTAGACATAAAGACCTACTGCAAAACTTAAAAGATCGCTACAAATATTTTTCCTAAGTGATTGGGAAGAAGGTATTGCTTCACAGAATTTCAAAGATTTGTGAGACACCTAAAGTAGTAAAACATTTTACAGACTATTGCTTAAGAACTCATGGGTTTAAACTTAGCAAAAACTACGAAAATGCCAAAAAAATTTTTGTTTGTTTTTAATAAGCCTGAACAACAGTGCTTCAAATCCTGATGGCTATGTATTCAGTCACTTTACACAACTGTTGTAGAAAAAGAGTTTGATAACAGGATTTTGTGGCCACAAGAAAAAGGCTAACAGATTTCTCCACAGAGTTTGAACAAGAAAATATCACCACCACCACCACTGACATGCAGTCATTTTGTGACTTATGATAAAACTTCTGATTCCAGGCTGGAATGTTAAGGATGCGCAAAATTTAACAGCAGGTGATACTGAAGGTCAGAGAGCATGTCCATAAAGGCAGGTGCATGTCCATGAAATCTAATGGGACAAAATCGTTCCTTGATAATTTATAAAAATATCAAGCAACAAGCCTGTTAAAACATTACTTTTGGTTCATTTATAATTTTTTTATTTGCTGCTCCTTGTGGCAAGGAAGAGTTTGAAATTAAAGAACACCTCCTAAAAGAGAAGCATACCTCCCAATAAGCATAAATATTACACCAGAACTACAAAATCTTTTTTTTTTTTTTTTTTTGGCAAACTTTCTCATGCAACTTTATGGCATAATCAGACGAGGCATCTTATGATAGCTTATGCAATTATGGTTATTCAGGGAACATGGCAAATCCCAGACCAACAGCAGAACAAAAAGAGAGAAAAATGTGAACCTACTTATTCCATATAATAAAATTATTTAGAAGTATTATGCAAAATATTAAATGAGTGCTAAATTCCCAATTGTACAGGCATAACTCATGCAAATCAACTTCTGCAGATTTCTTTAATGGAAGGAAGCTAACTGTAGCATGTCAAGTGAAGGGCAAACAATCTAAACTACATGAGCGAGACAATGCTTCTAAGTTACTATGTTATTCAGATTTTTCTTCTTTATTTCTGCTTGTAATTATTTTTTTTCATTCTTTCTTACCTGCATCTGTAAAAATCTAGGAGAAAAATATTTGGTTTTCTCCTAATTGCAAAAAAGAAAAGCCCCTGGAGCACTATCAAGAGCAAATTATTGTATCCAGTGTGTGACTGTGATGAATACTGTGAATACTGTACATAACTTTAAGTTCAGAGGTAGCCAACATCTGGTTCTTGATTTCTAGAGGCATATTGTCATCTCAAGATGAAAGCACTCCTGCAATTCACTGTTCCTTCGATTATCTTAGATAATGATAAGTATAATTTGAGATAAAAATTTTAACATACAGCCCACAGGATAAGGAAGACATGCAATCACAGGTTTAAACATACATTCTCACTTAGTATCAAAAGCCCTGTCCTCAGCATTGTTTCCTGAGCACAGAAGCATGGTTGGAATGTCTTGTGCGTGTATTTTGTAAGGCTTATTTGTTTCTTGAGAAGATCAGATGGTGGTAGGTATAAGTAGACCATCCAACATGTTGCATCATGATCAGGAATTGCATGCTGCTGAGACAATAAATATATTAGAGAAATTTATATGAAAGAACATGCAAGAAGGTAGTTAAAATTTTACAGCTAAATATCTAAGGCATTCTTCATGAGGTTCTATTTTGGCAACATAAGGTTTTAATCTTTAAGTTAATTCTGGCACATATACAATGATGAGATTGGAATCAGGTAAATTCTACTGCATATTTAAGTGCAGAGCACAAAACTTATGTATATGTTTAAAACATGTTTATGTTGAAGAACTTACATGTTCTTCAACAAATGGAAGTCATCTATTCACAAAGGTATTAGCAGAAAAAATGCAGCTGATTTTTCATTTCAAAATTTTTCATTATATTTTCAAACCTTTTCATGAAATTATGAAAGATTAAGCAAACAGTTGGAAAATAAAATAATGTATATTGGATTGCTGTCTCCAATTTCTATATTTGCATACTAGGACTCTCAAGAAAAAACAATTATCTCATTATTTCAGCCAAATACAACCATCCTGCTTTACATCACCAGATTTCTTTCAAGAGCAGTCTTTCTTGTTGCAGACTTAAGTATTAGTTCACTCAGAGGCTGTTTAACCAACGTACTCCTTTGACTTGGCCCCCTTCAAGGCTATCTTTTGAGAAGAAAGTTTGTATAAATAGCAGAAGAATCAGTCAACAAAACATATTTGATGAAAGGCTGGCAAACTGAATCAGTTCAAATTGAAGTCTCTTTTCTAGCAAACTCTATGAGAATCTTTGAAAGACTTTATGAGGGGTAGAACTGAAGTCTTCGTAAATCAACTTTCACGCTATTTTCCAAGTCACTTTTGAAGAGGAAATGCTGCCTGCTCTAAGAGATAATTGATTCTTGCCTCTCCCCATTGCACTTTCTTCCAGCTTTATACTATTGAAGGAAATTCTCTTAACTAAGCAAGCTGCATCAATCACAACCATGTAAAAAAACATGACTAGTATAACAGCAATTCTGGAGCAGTTAAAAAGAATGTGAGAGTGCAATCTCACATATTTGGTGTTCCAGACAGGGCAATGCAAAGTGTATGTGTTGCCCAAATTAGGATGTGGAAATTCTATATATTTGTGCTTATTCTCCACTATAACCTTATTCTAATCATATTCTTTTAAAGTGATATCCCAAATATAACAGCATGATAAGCTCTCTGGTAAGACCACAGCCCACAGCCAAATTAATTAAGTATTACTAAAAGGAAAAAATTGCAAAAAGGCTAGCTGTCCTTTTTTATAAGCCTGGAAACAATCAGGACAGTGTATAGGAGATGTGACTTGGGTCAGGAGTACCTAGGATAAATGCAGAGAGCTAGGAAGAATACATGCATGACGAAAAGGAGGTATAACTTATAAATTAATATCTGTATATAAATATACACAAAACAACCCTAATTGTATCCTACAGTTTTCTGAGAAACAATTTAACTATGTATACAAAGATCCTTTTTGCAGTTACCAAGGGGCAAAATTTTCCTTTTAGATATGTATGGTGAAAACCAGCATCATTACTCTACTTTTAGTAATGAAACTACTTTGGAGATCACTTTAGTGTGGTCAATAAAAAGCTCTCTGCTTCTACAGACAAAACAAAATAGTAAAACACTGTACTGCTACCTATCTTCAGGAAGGAGCTTTACTACAGCAGACAGAATTTATTCTCACATCTGTAGAAGCCTAATCCAGTGGCCCTCTGTGATGAAGTGATTGTGTTGGCAGATAAAGGAAAGCACCTGATGTTATCTATCTTGACTTCTCGAAGGCCTTTAATTTAGGCCCATGCAACATCCATCCTTGTCTCTAAACTGGAGAGATATGGGTTTGATAAATGAACTACTTAATGGATTAGGAATTGTAATCAAGGATTCAATATCCAAATCCAGATCAGTAACAAGTGGTGCCCTTCAGGGGTCTATACAGGGACAAGTACAGTTCAATATGTTTATTAATGACGTAGTGGGATTGAGTGTGCCCTCAGAAAGTTTGTGGATGGTAGCTAGCTGAGTGGTGTAATTGATACGCTTGAGGAAAGGAATGCCATTCAATCCCTGACTGCCTGGAGAAGTGGGCTCATGTGAACTTCATGAAGTCAAACAAGGCCAAGTGCCAGCTCCTCCCCCTGGATCAGAGCAATCACCAGTATTGGTACAGAGTGGGCAGTGGAGAACTGAGGCTGCCCTGAAGAGAAGGACTGGGCAATACAAGCAGATTAAAAGCTGAACATGGCCCAGCAGTGTACGCCTGCAGCTCAGAATTCCAACTGGATCCTGGGCTGCATCACAACAATTATGACTGGGACAACTGAGTCCAGGGCTGGATTCCCCAGCACAAGAAAGACATGGACCTGCTAGAGAGAACAGAGAGGAGGCCACAAAAATGATCAGAGAACTGGTGCATTTGTCCGATGCAGAAAGTCTGAGAGAGCTGGGGTTGTCCAGCCTGCAGAAGGGAAGGCTCCAGGGACACCTTAGAATAGCCTTTCAGTATTTAAAGAGGTCCTATAAAAAATGGAGAAAGATTTTTGACAAGGGCTTGTAGTGACAGGTGAAGGGGAAATGGTTTTAAGCATAAAAAAAAAAAAAAAAAAAAGAATAATAAAACAAATATAGATTTGTAATGTATAAACAGAAGATTTATTTTTTTACAGTAAGGTTGCCCAGAGAAGCTGTGGCTGCCCCATCCCTGGCAGTGTTCAAGGCCAGGTTGGATGGGGCTTGCAGCAACCTGGTCTGGTGGAAGGTGTCCCTGTGGCAGGGGGTTGGAACTGGATGAGCTTTAAGGTCCCTTCCAATCCAAACCATTCTATGAAAACCCATTCTCCCCCTCTTCTTCATCCTGTTGGGATCCTGTACAAGGTTTAAACTCAGCATTCCAGGCCTTAATTTCTTTGCATACTTGCCCCTCCAGCACTAATTCAAGTACCTCCACACTGTAGAGAAGTGCTGCCTGACATAGGGGCAGGCCTGAGAGATGCACACAAAGTAAGCCACAAAGCCAAGAACCTCCAAACCTATCCTCTCAAGTCCACCTTTGGCACACCTGCTCCTTACCCTTCAGCATATAACTGCCTCCATAAGACTCCCAGCCTTTGGTCCCCTTTGGAGCTTTGCTAATCATGCACACGACACACAGAACAGCTGACTCCACAAGTGCCTTTCCCACTCTCCAGGAACAAAGCAACATTACCTTTTTAATCTCTGCCTTTGACTCAGTATGGTGTTCTTCCATTGACTGCAGCTCTTTGATATTCTCATCCAGCTCTTCGCTCAGCTGTACACACCTTGCATTTGAAGACACCAGGCTGAGTGCCAAATGTAAAACTACAGATTAGAATACCCCAAGGAGGAGGACATGGTCAGAGAAACTTTGATCTTCCAAGCAGCCTCCTATATCCGTCATAACAGAAACTGGACTCTTAAGGTAGAATTTCCTACCAATCCTTTGGTTTTGTTTACCAAAATCATTTCAAAAGAGATCAGGAAACTGATCCAACAGATAACAGCTGTTTCTTGTTTGTTTCTTTACCATACTAAGATTACAAACTTCCCCTGCAAACATCAGTCTGAAAGCCACAAACTCAGAAATAAGACCTGTTTATAATTCTTATTTCACAGGAAGTTTTAGATCTGGTTCTTACCAGCTGACTAACAAAGACTCCTTAATCTATTAGGAATGAAGGTGCTAAGCCTAAGCAAGCCAGAACACGGAGAACACCCACAGTGTGCAGTGAAAAGCAGCCAACCAATTAGCAAAACAGCCTCACTATTAAACTGCAAAATGAATAGCTTTTGATTTCTTTAGCCTTTCTGTATTTAAAATAAGCCTACAAAAATCAGTGGGACTGGTTAACTTAATGAATACAATATATTAGCTATTGTATTATTATCTGAGTTTCACTGCACATTCAAGGGAAGCAAGCACTCAACTACCTGTTCTCAAGATGAGTCACCTCTGACTGCAAGTGCTGTTCCTTCTCCTGGGCAATATCCAGCTGCAGTAGTATATGCTCCAACTCTAGCCCCGGAGAAGACAATTGCTTCTCCTGCAAGCGTTCTTCCAAGGCCCTAAGCAGAAACATGAACTTTAATCTCAGCACAGAAATATCATGTCTGAGCTCACAGGGAATATAACCACTAATTTTTCTGGAATTCTCTGAAAAATATGCAAAACCCAACAGTAGGTGACACTTGTGTGCATTGTGAATATGCAAACATACCCGCCGGATGACAGCCCCCTGCTTGTATTTAGGTGAACTGAAAAAGACTACATCCTTTTGTGATGGCCTCCCTGCCCCAGACAGTCTCCCTGACATTAGCAGACATCCAGCCTGCAAGAAACAGTGTGGCTGTTAGGTAACATAAGCTGTAAGTTTTTGACACAGCCATCAGAACAGCATGTGGTCAGCACAGAAGGGGAAGGCCAAGATGATTCTGTCACACAGGTTGTTACCTTACCAATACCCTAAATCTGACAACATTAAATCGGTCAGAACTTTTACTTACATTAATAAGCACAATACCAAATCTTTAAAGGCCTCCAGCACTTGACAGAAAATGCCTGGGGAAAGCAAAAGAAATAAAAACCAAAAGCCCTGTGCTGCCTCCAGAAACCTAGCTGAGTAGAAAGCTGATTCCTTGACACTCAGTCACTGAGTATCAGATGATTTCAAAAGCAATGCAAACTGGCAAATGCTGCAAGAAAACACAGCACTTGCGAGAAACTACAGTGTACCATTCTATATACCAACCAATACAGACCCAGGTGTATGAAAATACTTCTACCATCTTCAGTGGGAGATCCTGAACTATAGGTTTGGATTCAAGAGCATAAACACCAGTGAGGCACAGATGCTACCTGATGAGGAGCTCCTTTGTGCAAAGAGTTTCCGTCGCCCTGGCCAGCTCACTCTGTAGCTGTTCCTGGTGCAGCTTGGAGTTGTCGATGAAATCCTCTTGAGACTGCAAGGTGGCTCTAAGTTCCATCTTCTCATCCTGTAGCACCTGCATGGGAGGGAGAAGGAATGACTGTTGCAAGATGGACCAGCAAAATCAGTCTGCTGTAACACACTGAGAGGTTGATCAGATGTTTAATGAATCTTTGGAAACACTGCAGAGCACAACATGGGTGCAAAGCCAGCTCTGAGGCCAATCAGGAACTTTACAAAAGCTCTAGAAAGAGACAAGCGCTGTGGGATGAAGAACCTTCCCGCTACTTCTCACAGCATTGCTTTATATTCCATTTCCTAACAGTTCCTCCACTGACCTCTAACATTTTCTTGGATTGTCTTAACTCTTCTTGAACTCTCTGCTGATCTTCCAGAATCATCCGATTGTTTTTGGTCAGGTCATCCACCCTCATGCTCAGCCTCTCCACCTCCAACTCATTGGCACAGATAGCATCATTGGCCCTCTCCAGCTTGCTGGTTAAATGCTGGATTTCCGCTCGGCTGGCCAGCTCCACTGACTCCAGAATCTGCTTTCGATTGGCAAGCTGAGTCTGCAGAGAGCAACTGGTTTGCATTAAAGCTGAACTACAGAAAACACTGCATATCAAAACTACATTCAAAACAACTACTGATTTCTTTCTGTAAAAAGCCACATTCTCAAAGTAACACTACCTCGCAGGGAACTGGGGAAGTTACAATGGGTACAACTTCTGAGGGCAAACGGAATTCATTAAAAGAAAAAAAGAAAGAGGGAAGGGGGGCACCTCCTATCCCAAAAGGGATGAAAGAGAATTTGGATAGAGAGGACCTCAAATCACTCAAGGTGTCCGAGTATGAGCTACCTAAGAACAAATCTAACTACTACTTTTTTGCTCATTAACCTAAGGCTAGATCAGGACAAAGGGCAGTATGTAAGAAGGTCTGTAAATACCATAACACAAGCAGAGATTGTTAATAGATTGTTAATTCCACACCAGGATAGAAAGCAGCTCTTGGTGCACAGGGGAAAAAAAAAAAACCACAACCATCATGTAGATCAAAAACCAAACTGTCTGTAACAGTCAATTATCTTTTGCTTTATGCAGCAAATATCTGGTTCTAACAGCTTGTGAGAATGCTCACTTTGAGCGTGTCATTGTTTTAATGGCAGACAAAAAAAGTTACAAGGAACATATGACTTGCAAACAATACATGCTCTATTATTTATAGGCACAATATTTCATAGCACTTCTTTCCATGTAGCTAGCTGGTGAAATTTAATAAGCCAGCTCTCATATAAGCTTTCAAGAATATTCATTTCATATACTCCCTTTCTGTATAGTACCTTATAATTTTTAAAGCCTGAAACAAAATATTTGAGCACTCTTTTACTCCCAATTTTTAAAAGTAGCAATTCCTGCCAGCTTCAAAATCACCACATGCCTTGATTTATTGCCAGACATGTAATGCCTCATAACTGAGAAAACTATAGGAACTGTACATTTGGAAGACTATCATATAATTTTGATTACAGCCTTTTCATTATTTGAATAGTCATGACAGAAAATGTAACCAGGAGGGGCAAGAGTTTAAAGCACAGCCTTTCTCCACCCAAGAAAAAGGAGTACCAGACTACCTGAATATTTCTTTCTGCATTAAAAAAATACTTAAGCTATCTCTCACTTCCAACCACAGAACATGCAGGACAGCCCAGAATTCCAAGTTTCCCCTGTTGGCTTTAGAAGCTGCAGGTGTTACAGGAGTAAGAATGCCAGGCTTCCCTAAGCTGAATTGAAACCTATGAGGGGAAGCCAGCTGAAAGAAAAGAAAGGGGAAGTACTCCATGGTCACAGATCTCAGCTTGACCTTGTGCCAGAAAAAAAAACCCAAGCACACAAAATGCACAGAAACATCCAAGGCAAAAATTTAGCACTTTCATGTTTGTCTTTTCATAGAAATTGAGGATTCAGGCAGTCTGTTCAGAGCACCTCTGCACCAAAGTCATCTACACCACTCAGGAAAACCTCCCCAAATCCCTATTTTTCTGCTGCACAGTAAGAAGAGTTCCTCTGCACTCCAGTTACCAGCCTGCACTCCAAGGACACATCTGTTCTCAAACAATTGAGCTATTAAAGATACAAAGACAGCAGAGCAGCAAGACCTCCTGCTTAAGGACTCTCTCTGCATTTGTAGATCTACCAATGTCAGCCTCTCACAAAGCCGCTGTCAGAGTCAGCTTCAATCCTGTCATCACAAACTTCCTCCTTGCAGGAGCTCCCACTCAAGAGCAACTCAGGAGCCCATTAAGTGTAAAGCCCCCAGCAAGAGCTTCTTATCAGTGTCTGCTGTGATTGTGTCAGTGTGACTTCACAGCTGTGCTCTAGGTCAATTCATCTTGCTCTGCTACAGCAATACTAACTCACTGAACGATTAGCTTTTCAGGAACTGCAGCCCCACTACTTCTTGCTATTAAGAGACATAAAAAAAGACAGCGGAGGATGGGAGGTAGGGGCTGAAAACTGCTATTACTGCAGTGCTTTGCAGAAGTAAGTGCCTGTCGTAGGGGAGGACTATTTTCCAACATCACCCTCTGAGCTGGACCCACAAAGTACATACTTAGCGATGGGCAGATACACAGCTTTGAACTAGGTGACACGATGTAACAGCTATTTTAAAGTGTCATATGCTGTGGTCTCTGCCTCCAAGTGAAAGCTTCACCCTACCATCTTCTCTACTAATTGGAGGAGTGGTAGGGAGAACTGCAGAAGGTTGATCCAATCTCTGTTGACAGACTCCAGATCTTTTTTTCCATACAGCACTTATACAAGTAAACCTTATTCCACCAGGACATTAAAAGTCATTTCAATGGCAACTCAAACTGGATTCAAGACTGAGTTTTCATTAGCCTCTCCACCCTCCCCCCTCCCTTCTGCTGCCACAAACAAAACAAAAACTTTCAGCAGATATTAACTGCACCTGAATGAGCTCAGACTGCTCAGCCAAAGCCTTCCTCTGGGCTTCCAGTGATGCCACCTGCTGCTGGTAAAGCAAGCGCTGCTTCTCCCAGTCAAGTGATTTTTGACGAAACTCCTGTAAGGACAGCAGGGGTGGGTTGGAGCAGTATGTCCATGCAGTTGACAAGAAGGCCCCCCCTTCTAGTTCATATCCACGTTTGCTTTCGCACTCCACCATATCCTCATGCACCTTTCCCCACAGCAGGGAAACCATTAGCCAGTCATTTGATGCAACAACTCAGCAGTACGAAACCCTTCTCACACTGTGCTTGCTGTATTTCTTTCCCTCCTGAGTTAAAGCATCAGTGTCAGTTATTGCTGTTTACAAATGTTAAGTGCTAAAAGATTCATGGCTAATTTCATGGATTTGCTGTCAGAGGTTTAACAACTGGCTTTAGCTTCCAAAACATGCTGCTATTGAAATCACCAAGATGACAAGTATGAATTACAGAATTTTAATGCTAATCTCCTCTCCAGAAATTGGACACTACATCAGTCAGACGTGTTTGTTGGCCACATCTTCAGGACACAGTAGAAGAAAACTGAGTGTGGTTGAGCTCCGCGTAGCAAGAAGATTAAAAGATGAGACAGAGTTGAGAAGTGTGACACATAGCTCCCTCCTCCTCAAAGAAGTGAGATGACAACCTCACCACACTGGAATTCATCCCATTCACATAATTAATTACTCTTCCAGCACCTTCTTCCTTTTATTTAGTCTAAAAACAGCAGCATAGTCTATCCTGTGTTCTGAGTGCAGTGCAGGAAACCAACCACCTTTATTACACAACCAGTTGAGAAGAGCTACACCTAGAGTAGAGAGGGAGTACTTTTTAAGGAGGATTCACAGTCCTCTGCCTAGCTGACTATTCAGTTACCACTGATGCCCAGAAAGTCAGTTAATGCATACAAACTCTGGTTAGCACTTGCTTTTTCACTACATACCTCCAGCTTCCTGGTCAGTCGGCTTATTTCAAAATGGTCCTCCCCTTGTCCCTTGCTAGCTTCTCCTCTAGCTTCTCTTAGTTGTTTCTTCTGCAGCTTCTCATAGCTCCTCCTCAGCCTGGACAACTGCAAAGTGAAAGAGACAACTTTGTTTGAGGCCTCAAGGCAAGAATTAAACAGCAGTTTAAAGGAAGGAACACAAAATGGCTTCACATAAACAATTCCCCTAATCAAGGCCACACAGCCTGCAAGCGAAGACTTCTAGTTGTATAATGAGCCTATTATACCAACAGAATTGAAAAATATGCCAAGTTGTATCAGGGTAGCAAGATGCCACTGAAGTCACTACATCAGCAGCTCTAATTAGACCTCTGTCTTAGCACTATTAAAACGAAATATATACTATTTAAAACGATAATATTGATAAGATGGAGGTTTACATGCAACTGTCACTGCAGCAACAGCAAGGTACCCCTCTCTCTGGCTCCCAGCCACAGCAATAGCAGGTAGTACCTGCGATTGCTCTCCTCATACAAAGCAGCATGTCACACCACACATGGGTGGGGGGGAGTTCTACCCAGAGATACAGTTTCTTATGTGATTAAAACACACTTGTGAAGCTCAGGTGGGAAACGGAACTCTTCTGCTCAGTGGGAGAAGGAAGATTTGCGAATTGCCATTATACATAATATAAAAACTACTTCATGTGTCATTTTCTACTTAGATACACTATATATTTCACAATGAGTGCAGAATGCCAACAAAAAATACCACTCCTATGCCTACTGCTAGAATGCCGAAGTCATATCAGAAGCAGGAATGAGGAAAAAACTCTTGACATTTAAATGACCTGCTGTGCAAATAAGCACTTGCAACTTGCATGGAATTTTCCATCTGATAAGCTCCCCCAAAATCAACTATTAAATAAAACGTTTCCATCTAGACACATGGATTTGAGAAGTCACCCTTCCATTTATACTGATGGAAAAAGCTGAGTCCACAGATGAGGAGAAGGATCATAAGAAGAAAAAGCATCTCAATCAAGACCTCATGAACTGGTCACAAAATGTTCTCCAGTGCCCTGAGTCAGCAAAGTACTTAAGCATATTCTATGGGAATGGACAGACATATAGGCTTAGAGTTAATATACCAACATCTTTTGCCAAACACAACAGATTACAGAAATGGCTTAAAGAATAAACCTGTGAGTTAGACACTGTACCTGCAATTTTACAGTTAACAGTGGTAAACCGAGACCACAAGAATCTCCCCCAACAGTACTAAGAACAGAAGACTGAGGAATATTGGAGCTTAATGTCTTCCACATAAGTACTGTGTGGGCAAAATACCAACACATTGCAATTCTGACCACAACACACACACTGTATTTTAGCCTTAGCAATTTAGGCAGACCTGTTAATGCAACTCAGTTCTGCTTTGCAGCTTATCCACAATACCAGTGGGAACACCTAGTGAATGAAGGCTGTTAGCCATACTGAATAGGAAGGTTTTTTTAAATAAGGTCAGATGGCTTCTGTCATCAAAGCTGAGACTACCAAATTAGTTTAACTCATGGCTTACAGTGAGCACGAACTAGGCCCAACCCTTCAGAGAAAACAGGTCAGTGCTCTACTAGCTGTTCATGCCGTTTAACTCCCTGCTACTGACAAGCAAGTGAAGACAGGCAGAGTTAAGGCATAAACATGGAATGCTGTTATACTACCTGCAGGACATTCCACATGCACCACCATGCACTGAATAAGAAGCTTTTTGAGATGAAAGCTATTAAAAAATATTTTCTAGCTATACTTAGTTTTTAGTAAGTGTATTAAAACTAATATGCCTTGAGAGAACAAAATCCTTACCAACAAAATCAGAGTCAATGGAGGCAAAAAGAAGATGAGCTACATTCCATTCTTATCTCTTGATCTCATACGATTGAGACCAGCGACATCACCACCCTTTTTTAACATCATGAAATGCTGAACAAGCAAAATGCTGCTTCCTGCACCCATGGCAACTTCAGAATAAGCATGATGGTGACTAGGGTGGATAAAAACAGGACATTCTTGCAGTAAACTTCTGCAGATGTCTAACAGATGAAAACTCCAGCAACACATCTGCTACACATCTCTACTCCCAACAGCTTTCTGTTTGCCACCAAGTTCCTCCAAAGCACAAAAAAATGGGTCTAATGAAGCATAAAAATATTACCTTGGCTACACTCAATGCTTTCTTTTTCTAAGAACATAAAAATTAAGAGTGGGAAGTTTTAAAACCATGGCATTAAACAAAAGTAATGCTACAAAGTATTTCACCCATCACATCGTATATCGACTGGGAATTAAAACCCAGTCTTTTCTTTCTGCAACTCACCTCCTCCTGAAATTTCTTCAGCTGTTGTTCATATTCTCTAGCCATGTCCAGTTTGGCCTTTTCCATGTCTTCTACCTGGTGACGCAACACGTCAACCTGAATGAAGTGTTAAAAAGCAAATAAATGCTGTAGAACTAGACCTTATTTTCAGCAGGTACTAGGATCAGGTTTCATTTCATAAATATACATTACAGTAGGAATGGTGACTACTAAAGGATCCTATTTCTGTTAACAACTGCACCTTTCAATGGGGTCACTCACTAATGGGGTCAGATTAAGTCTATGCCTAAATCTTCGGCAGGCTGCAGGCAGAACTGTTTGTGTTTTGGCCTCTTGTTTTGAGCTAGTTTCTGGCTTTCATTTTCTGAGGATGAAACCAACAGTTTTGGCTTGCATCAAAAGGCTATTTCTATCTTGTATTTTTGTCAAATTCCTTACAAGCATGAATTATGATTTCAAGCTATCTACCAAGAGAAAGGGTGGCCCTGTCATTACCTTACTATGCTCAGGTGAAGCAAAGATTCAACATAACACACGGTGATGAGAGGAACAAACTAAAAATACAGCTCTGAAACTCATGGGGAAGACCTCTCTTCACTGATTCAAGTGCTCCTGTGACTCTTTCTTGTCTTCCTTCTTTTTTTCCCCCATCTGTTTCCCATCCCTAACTAAGAGTGGGCACCTTTCTAACTGCAGGTCCAAAGGACAGCAAGCAAGCAAACACAGAAAATTCATGAGTGTAGTCAGAAGTGTCAATACACTCCAGCAGTTACTTTACCCATAGTCCACGGTTCAGTTCTGAAATCAATGTTTGCCTGTGGTGGTAAGAAATATTTCAAAAGTGTCTTCAGAAAACACAATTGATAATAACAATGATAACCTACATGATAAAAATTACTGTTCTTGCAAGTGTCCTGCAGCATGTAGTGATAGGACAAAGGGTAACAGATTCAAACTTAAACAGGGGAAGTTTAGATTGGATATAAGGAAGAAATTCTTAACTGTAAGGGTGGTGAGGCACTGGAATAGGTTGCCCAGGGAAGTTGTGAACGCTCCATCACTGGGGGTGTTCAAGGCAGGGTTGGACAGAGCCTTGGGGGGCATGGTTTAGTGGGAGGTGTGCCTGCCCATGGCAAGGGGGCTGGAACTAGATGATCTTAAGGTCCTTTCAAACCCTAACTATTCTATGATTCTATGACTCCAGATTTAATAACTGTAGCAAAGACATTCATTCCAAAACTTACGGTGCAGACCAGTAGTAGCACCTGACCATATCAACCAGAAACTACAGCTTTCTTAACCCACTGTTGCTACAGTCTATCACATTACCAAAAGCTACAGCAGTACTTGGGTAGTTTTGAGGATGTAACATAGATGCACAGGCACTAAGAAAACCCAACTACTTGTGCAATTATCAGCTGGCTTTCAAACCAAGAAGTCAAAGGAACTTCATAAAGTTGCCAAAAAAAGCATTTGTAGCCCAGAGTCCGCCAAAATAAATGACACAGCAGCTATAAATACAAGGACAAATTTTACATGCTTTCAGAAAATGTCAATGTGGCTGGCTCTTAAGATACAGCCACTCAGACTCCTGCTGGTTTCCTCTGACCCAAGAAAAGACAGATCAGTTCACTTGCACAAGTGCAACTTTATGATCCACATCCTGTGCAAAATTGTCACTTACTGGTACTTCTCCATCAATACAGAAATTTTTGCACCTGCCCTAGGCCTTTAATTAAAGGCTACAAAATCTTGGCCTGCAAAAAAATAGCCCTTGGGGAATCAACCAGCAATATCTCGCTGTAGTTCACACCACCAAATACTTTTCCTACCAATGACTGCAGGTTGCTGGGCTGTCCATTACTGCTGTAGCCAGATTCTGGGCTCTATCTAGAAACTCTGACAATTCAATCTGTGGGTTTCCACCAACCCTTAGGGAGTTGATCGCTGGACTTTGATTGCATTATGGATCAGACAGCTTGTTCCTACAGGCTCCTTTGTAAATGCTATTCCTGATTTCCAGCTATGAGACAGCTATTTGCCAAAGTTAAATTTAAATATTAAAAGCAAAACCAAAAAAAAACAAACCTCACAACCAAAAAAAAGACCCCAAAACTAATGAAACAATCCCAAAACACATGTCCATGCAAAGTTACACTGTGAAATCCAGGGTCAGTCATTATATTGCAGTACAACATGTAAAACGCACAGGCTGACACCAATTAGAACAGTATGACCCTCAGGTACCTCCTTATATTTTTCCTGCAGAGCTGCCCTGGCAGAGGAAAGTTCCTGCTCCCGAACACTCAGGCAAGCTTCCAAAGCCTGCGTCTGTCCTTCCCATTCAGATTTCTTGTGAGCCACCATAATGTCAATCTGCTTCATCAGCTCCTGCAGCTCAGCCTCACAGGAAGTCAAGAACCCACCACTGGAAAAGAAAGAGCTTGAAGTTAGAAAGCAGGCACCACCCAACACAGGCCCAGTGTACTATCCCAATAAAGTCAGCAGAACAAACTGACTTGCACCAAGGGACCAACTCTGCATTTGCAGTGTTCTGACCTCTATGAAATTAGCTGGCAGAGAAATACATTTAATATTTGCTTTAATACCATTCTCCAGTGCAGCATCTCACACGTTATGTTCGTATCTCTGGGCAGAGATCTAAATTTGGTAATGGCCAACAAAGAATACTTGTGAAATCCCAGAAAGAACAAATGACCTACACACTTTAAATGCAGGGGGTTTGTCTTCTACACAGAGAAGATTACAAGCACCTATAAACACTTCTCTCTTTGTCTCAGTACTATGCATTATCTAAGTAAACTGGAGCATGCTCTATCCGTATTTTTTATTTGCCTTAATTGCTCTCCAGGCAGAGGCATTTTATACCAAGTTTCAGTCAACACAGAATTTTTAGAGCAAACCTATCAGCTCCTGAAAACAGAAACTTATCACAAATGCAGACAAAGCCCTGAGTAGAGGCAGCTGGATGACAACACGATAATGAAGAATAAACCATCTGCAACCCACTGGGAGAGTATGCTCCCGAGCGACCCTGCACTTTCTAATTTGGTACAGTAATTATTGAAGCCAATTCAACTAACTCCTCTAAAACTTCACCAGCTGCTAAGCCAGGGACAATATTAAGGCTTGCAAGGTAGAGCCAAAGAGGCCGGTGAACTCCATGATGATCTGCACCCCTTTAATTTGCCTGTCAAACAGGAAGCACTGAAAAAAAAAGGAAATCAATAAGTTAAGGAATTGAAATTTCCCTGTTCCCCCAGGGCATATGCACACTTCACAAGTTAGCAGGTTTTTTGGGAAAGAAATACCTCTTAAAGGAGCTAAGATTAGTTAAATTTAAAGTTCACTCTGTCCCATAAGTTAACCAAAAACTAGCAGCTATTATGCAGAGCAGTATTTCCTTCGCTTCTGCTAACATAAAGTTAAGTCAAGTCTAAACTTGATTTCTGCAACCAGCTCTCTACCAGTAAGCTTGCCACATTCTCACAGATGACTATGAAAATAGCATCAGTGACACTTACTTCATACTTGCTTAACACAAAAAACATTTTATTTCCATTACTGGCACTACAGTCACTCTCAGGGATCCAAAAGTCTAAAACAGAACATTAAGGATTCCTCAGAGATGAATGGGACTCTGCAGTTTCAACAAAAGCAGGAAATAATCAGATGTTTTCAATTAAAAAATATAACAGTGATGTCCCATTAACCTTGCAAGGCTGTTTTATTCACACCTTTGATTACTACTGTGCCTGCTGCTGGATGGTAAGAAGGGTTCACAGCAAGAAAAACAAAAAAAAAGGAAGTAGGGTTTTCAGGAAGACATAAAACTAAATTAAGATTATAATACCTAGCAAGGGATTATTGCAAAGCCAGCTAACTCTGCGACTTTGCTTCTGCACCAGCTGAAGGCCACTGCATCAGTGTTTGTCCATCAGCATGTGCTAGTGGACAAACTACAAAGCCCTTATTTAAGCAATGGAAGTCTTGTCTGATACCACAGGATTTGATTCCAAGTAAGAAGGAATGTTAATACGTCGATGATACTGTCACATACATACCTCCCCTGCCCATTTCTTTGCATTCCTTCCAGCAAAGCCTCCATCACTAAATTCCAGTGGCTTTAGCAGCTAGGAACATACACAACTGCAGCAGTCACCCATGGCAATGTAGGAACAAGGCTGCTTCTCCATCCTGCTGCAGAACAAGCAGAAGTCCACAGACAAGTTTGAAAATTTACAACTAGCACACAACTTCAGGTGAGGAAAACAATGGTCATCTTCATGAACCTGCAAGCCAAGTAGCTGCCAAATAAAGGAAACCAGGTTTTCCTACCAAATCCAGCGCTATCAAACTGCAGTAATAAAATCGTGTGATCTAATACATGGAATAACTCAGCAGCAGTGAAAGAGAAGCTGCACTTCAGCAAATGGGCAAATTCAATCCACTGGTATTGACAGATCTGCTGCCTCCTACATGCACTTGGAAACTTCCAAATGGGCCAGCCCAAGACCTACCACTGACAGGGACATTTATCATTCAAGAGAAAAGCCATAAGTAAGTGGTAGTAAGGATCTATCCATAAACTAGATCTCTCCTGTGTCTCTTCTGACAGACCAGGCTGTCAAAACCAGAGACCCCTTAGCGATGAGTTCTGAATGCGAGTTCATGATCACTTCAGAATGCATCACTAGTACAGACAGTTGTAAGGATTTTCTTTTAACACAGCACTAACCCTTTAAAAATTCATGTGGTGCCCTAAGCTATGAAAATAAGTTGCAGAGGTTTTCAGTAGCAGTACATTGTCTTAGTTTAAAACAACGTTCTTTACGTCACAGATGTGTATGCAGGTACACAGAAGTTCCATGTATTTGTGAAGCAAGAATGGTTTACATTGAAGGCAAAAATGGGGAACAAAAGAGACAGGATTTATTTCAGTGGCTCCTACATGAAATTGTGGCTCTAACAGAAAAATGGTTATAGTTTTTGTACCTGAAGGTACAAAACTACACTTCAGTTTCAGTCTGTGGAGGTATTCACACAGTCTTGTTTTCAAAACATCTGTGCACTTTCTCAAGTCTTTAGAGGTGGATGCTCACAGCATCTTTCCTCAAAGATCAATATGGCATTATTAAGCAATCAACAAAAGGGGCAGCAGAAAGTGACACCTTCAGAAACACAGACTCAGCTTTGCTCCCTCTCACTTCCATCAGAACTTCTATCCTGCTCCTACAGCTTTTCAACCCCCATCCAGAGAATCAAGCCTGTCTCCTGCTAGGAATTCAGCTGTATTTAAACCACCTACAGAAAATATGCACTTCACTGAGGAAAAAAAATAATCCCCATCCCTACCCTGATACAGTGTTTTGCTTCCCTTTGGTCCTGCCTGTGCTTAAGAAAACTTTAATCCATATGCAGAATATGTCTGCTGCACTGCTGATGGCAGAGCTGCTGAGGAGAGCAGATGAGCAGATCCCCTGAGCTGCTGACAGCTCTCCAGGAGAGCTCTCCAGGTGGCAAGAGCAGACGTTAGCTGGTTGCTGTTTCCTTCTAATCACCCCTACACAGAATCAGTTTTCAGTGGGTAGCAGAAAGATTTCACCCTCCAACACAGAGAAGGTCTGCTAAAATTCATAAAGGAAATCCAGAGAGAAATCTAGATCCTTTAGCAGCAGCTCCTTCCACGAGAAGCTGGGATCAGTTCAAAACTGAAAGCCCTCGTGCTGCAAGGAGCGAGCTGCCATTCCCTCTTGCTTCTGTTAGGTTTTAAGCAGGGTCCTCAAGGTATGACACATGAATCTGTCAGCCCTGCATATCTGCCAGCCCACCTGGGTTTGGGAGAAGAGCCTCAAAATCTGACACCTCTAGACAGTTTTACGCTACACAGAATCAGGGAATGGTTTGGGTTGGAAAGGGCCTTAAAGCTCATCCAGTTCCAACCTCTCCCACAGGCAGGGACACCTTCCACTAGACCAGTGTTGCTCCAAACCCCGTCCAACCTGGTCTTGGACACTGCCAGGGATGTGGCAGCCCCTGTCCAAAGCCCCTCTCCAGGTTTCCTGTAGCCCCTTTAGGCACTGGAGCTGCTCTAAGGTCTCCCCTTCAGGAGCCTTCTCTTCCCCACGCTGCCCCAGCCCCGCTCTCTCAGCCTGGCTCCAGAGCAGAGCTGCTCCAGCCCTCGCAGCATCTCTGTGACCTCCTCTGGACTCACTCCAACAGCTCCACATCCCCCTTGTGCTGTTGCCCCAGAGCTGGATGCAGGACTGCAGGATGGGTCTCACCAGAGCACAGCAGAGGGGAAGAATCCCCTCCCTCGACCGGCTGGTCACAGTGCTGGGGATGCAGCACAGGGCATGGCTGGCTCCTGGGCTCAAGCACACACTGCTGGGTCATGGGGAGCTTCTCGTCAATGAACACCCCAAGTTCTCCTCTGGACTGTTCTCTATCCAGTCATCAAGTTTAACTCGGTGTTACATTCTGACCTCCCAAGCTTGCTACGCGCCCGTTACAGACAATTGAGTAAAGACCCCACACGGCCACCAGAAGAGGAAACAATCTGCCATCAACTACAGCTGAAGCAACAACAGCTGGCCCGTTACTTCTGAAATGGACATAAAAGGAAGCATTTGAAAAGCAAACAAAACCAACCAACCAAAACAAAACAAAGAGAAGAAACATTTAAACCCCAACAATTCACGAACGCAGCACATCCACGGATCCGAGCGCGTTATGGCCCGCAGGCCCCCGCTCCCCGGGGGAGAAGCCCCCGCCCGTCCGGCGGGGCCGCGCCGCGAGGAGCCACGGTCCACGGCGGCCCCTACCGCCCGCATCCACCGCCCGCCCGGCCCTCCGCCATCGGGCGGCGCGGAGCAGCCCTCCCCCCGCGCCGCTCACCCACCGGCGCACGGGAGCCGCGGCC
>JANRGW010055201.1:0-30241 GCA_024733675.1 Psilopsiagon aymara | reverse complement strand
CCAGGAGCAGAGGGAAGAAAAAGGGGGAAGTGAGTGAACAAACTGCGTGGCTGTTTTATGGCTTAAACCACGACACTGAGCCACGCAGTGCACTGCCAAAGCATAAAGAAAAATATTTGGTTTCCTATTATTTTTATTAATTATTGGCACATTTCCATTACCTCCCCAGGGTGGGTGGGGGAACTGGAGAGCCAGCATACTGAATTTCAGTCAGACTTTTGCCTAAGTAAGAATTGAGAGCAGCTATTAGATTCATCACTTAAATATTCAATACAGAGATAGTGTTCTGAATGCTTCTCATGGTAAACTGATGTCAGATGATCGTGGGTAGGCATGGAACAGCAGTGTGGACCCATTTCTTACACCAGCTGGAAAGATGAATGACAACAGTGAAAGCATATGCACTGCTGGCCCTATACAGAACCAGGATAAAATTGCCAAGTTCAGATGCACAGCCCATCACTGTTAGCAGAAAATTATCACTACGCCTTCAAGTGACAGGCGTACAACCTGAGCTATCTACACATCCCTCTAAATAAGGAGGCAGATTGGAAAGATATAAAAAAGAGAGAACAATGATGTTAAATTGAAGTTTTGACAGTCAGAAATACTTTTAAACCAACTCTTAATACAGTACCCAAGAAGATGGTAAAAGAAAGTGTTGAAATTGTTTTACATCTTCCTATACTTTACAAAATACTAATAGCTTAAAAACTCCTCCTATAACTTTCTGACAACTGACAAGGGTGAAAAAGGGGTTTCACATCACTTAGAAAATATGAGAAAATCATTTTCTTTAGGCATTATAAAGAACTAGACTTATGCGCTACTTGAATTGGATGCTATTTACAGGGGTAAAACGATGATGTCTTTTCTTACAAACTTACCACTCTTTATACAGTACTTGACTTACAACCAATTATTTGCTTGTATCAACACAGCACAGGCTTGTTTTATTAGCAGTTTGCTATTTTTAGCCTATTGGTGTAAATCATGAGTGACAGTGTTCTGAAATGTCTCATTCTAACGTGCGTTGATACTGACACAAGCTCAGAACTCAGAGAAGGAAAATGGTTGGTTCAGTTTTATTGCTTCAGCAGCCAAACACTGGGATTTTCACCTGTATTTCCCCAGGCAACAAGGTTTAGGGTGATTGAACAGGGATAGGATCTCAATGCACTCCAAGCAGATTAAAGACCCATCTTCTTGAGATCTAAATCATGGGGTATTGGGTGAATAAGTGGCTACAAATAGGGCAGTAACTACAGTAAGGGTTCATGGAGTCTGGATGCTAAAACGAGGAACAGTAGGCATCCATCTCACAGAGGTGAGCATTAGAAAACATATAACTCTGCACTGTGCCTGCTAACAGTGGAATACCATAATGAGCTATCCGCTTCAGCTTACATGGCTTTAAGCCTGTTCTGGTGATGGGCTGTGAAGCATTATCGCTTGAGCTTCCTATTTTCTATAGTTTTGTTCTTAGAAATCCAAAGGAGAGAATTCTTCACCAATCAATAGGGATGAAAAGCCTGGTTTTCTTGGAAATTGTTCTACATTTATTCACATGCTGTACTGCCTGCCCTGCCCCATGCAATGACTCCCTGGATACTGACAAGGCACAAAGGCACATAAAACCAGAGCTGTATGAAAATAACTTTTCTAGGTTGTTAATAGAAACTAGTATCATCAGACAGACTAACATTTATCCCTGCAATGGGAGCATTACTCGTTGAATAGCACCTCAAATTGTCCAACTAATTTTATCAGCTCGTAATAAATGAATTGTATTCTCTTTTATTATCAAGCATAATTACAGTCAAGGTAAGTCATAACATCAGTACTTTGCAACTTAGATTGAAAGACAGCAAATGTAAAACTGTGCATGTCTACTTAATCAGAAATTGTACTTCTGATCATATTAATCACCTACCAGTTCTTCTATACAGTGCCATGCAGTGGGCAGAGGCCTGCATGCATTGGTGAAATGTGGCACTTTCTGGAGGAAAAAAACAGGAGGGAGGAAGAAAATATTTAGCTAAAATATAACTTAGCTATAGTTTAGGTTATAACATCATCATATTCTGGCACTGCTGTGATTTGACCATCCTTCTGCAACTGACGTTTGCTGGTTTTATTGGAAATGACACAGCTTAAATGAATACATCCTTAAAATGTAAGTTTCCCATTTCATTCAGAAGCCATCGTGTCCCCATGTTACTGTGCTGAGTCACTGATTCAGCTCTGGCTGTATCAGAGGGAAGCCATCAATACCATTTTCTTCAGCATTTATCATTTTCTAGGGATGCACCTCTGGAGCAAACTTTCCTGGGCGACAGTGCTCTGACGGTGGTTTCCCAAGAGCGCAAACTGCCCTGCACTGTGTGCGCTTGCACTTTCTTACTAAATCACATGCTGAAGTAGTGATTTCAAGGAATGCTTCTCCTTGCTGGAATCAGTTCAGCCTTGGTTATAAACCCAATGGAGGCATTCAAGCCGAATGAAGTGTCTGGTTTAAACAGATATTAGTTTAGTATTTGTATTTAAATGAAGCAAAAACTCAATTTGTTGTTCTAACAGATGGTGGTTCTTTGTATGTAAATTTTGAATATTTTGCTTACATTTTCAAATTCATGAATGAGTTGTTGCTTGAGTCTGTAAAACACTCAGAGGGTGAAAAGTCCTTTAGGCAAGAGGAATAATCCATAAAATATACCTAGGAGATGGGGAGTAAGTACTCTCATTACCATCCCATACACAGGGACAGTCTCATCGGAGCCAGAGCAGGTCCTCTTGGGCTAACAGTCCATTTTATTGTGCCTCTGTACTTTCAGATTCTGCTGATGTGTTTCTTTTACAAATCAATCATTCTAGGAGTAATTAACATTTAAAAGCCAGGTTTATTTTAATTCCATTAGTATTTTTTTGACAAGAAATGTGTTGGCAGAATCCAAAGGTTAAGAGTTACAATGAAGAACAAGTTTTAGGATAAATGAAAGTTAAGGCCTAAAATAGCCTGACAATAGCCCATTAATCTGCACACTATTGACACAATAGTGGTCTGTTGTGTCAATGAGGATTTAAGAAGCTTTGCAGCACATGTTCCTGATAGTTTATCATATCAATAGGAGCCTGCATATATTTGTGTTTAAAAACCTGTGGCTGTGTAATTCCCTGACTGCGCACATATTCTAGGTGCACATACTTTAAATCCTTACATAAAGTGGTTTCTAGCCATGCAGCACATTTTGAAGCTATAATAAACTACCATATTTAAGCGTAGACACAAGATATTAGTCTCGGCTATACCAAAATCCGCTGAAATGCTGTACTTCAAACTGAAACCCTTTGCCCCAGAGGAATGCGATACAATTCTGAACATTGTGTCATCTGCCTAATTGAAGCAGAAAGAGATTTAAACCATGTTAATCTCTCATCCTGATATATGGAAGCCTTGAGACAGCTTGTGGCTGGGATGTATAGCAGCGAAGAAAGGTCCCTTCCCACAAGCAGCCCCTCTCCGGGCAGAAGGAAGCATGCAGCCACAGCCCAAGCAGATGCCACAGGCTGAGTGCTTCCCATGCCCCCGCTGCAGGGATAACCAAGCAGCGTTGCTGAAGAATTTCTACATGCCAGTCACCAAACGGATGTATTGAACGAAAAGATGGGCGCCTCTTCTGGGGCTGCAGTTCCTCGGGCTGGCACCAGCATCAGGCATTTAAAAACCCAAGAAGTAAATCCCACATTTTCACTGCACTGGCAGGGGCAGCTTGCACCAAGGTACCTGCACCCTCCACAAATCCACACGGCGCAGGGCTACTCCTGGTGTTTGACTCCCAGAGGAGAGGCCATGGAGCTGCTCCCAGAACCAAACAAATCCTTCTCTCTGAGGGACTCCTGAGCTTTTTGTCCTCAGGTTGCAATTTGATTCCTAACCAAGCAAGCAGTCTCGATTGCAGCATTTTCATGCACTCTGCAGATTTTGATGGTTTTCGGATGAGGGCTGTTCCTGAGAAACTACTGTCCTTGCACCTTGAACCAGGCAGCAGCTCCTGGGGTGCAACACAGCCGCACTGTGTCTGCTGCGAGGAAGCCCATAATGATCTCGCCTTTAGCCTGTCACCACCAGGAAACATCACAGGGAGACAGCCAAGGGACTGACTTGCCAAAAACGTCCAATTCCCATGGCTGAGGGATTCTGTTGGCACCATCTCTAAAGAGAATTTACTATGGGCCAAACCCTGGCGCCCTTGCTCATATGAATCAGTTCTCAAGGGGCAATGCTCCCGCGGTGAGCGGTGCTGGTACGGGCTAAGAACCGGCCAGAGCAGCCCAAATCCCTGTTCGGGAGCACCGAGTGCGGGGCAGGAGCGACCTGCCCAGGGACCTGGGGGAGACGGGCAGTGCAGAGCTGAGGGACTGCATGTGACTGACAAGAGATGGCTCCCCAACAAAAATTCTACTTGGAATTATTCCCATTTCCCATAAAACAAGCATGGATGACACAGTTTGGAGAGGAATCCTTTTTGTTGCAGGGGCATCCAAAATATTTCGTGGCACTTTAAGCCTTAATTAATTTATCTTTCATGTGAAGATAAATGAATTAGCGACAGCTATTTCCTGGACTTCATTTCTGGGATTAAACCTTTTGTTTCTGGACTATCTGAGGGGATGTTGGGCAGGCACTTAAAAGATGTCATTTCAAGGACACCCCTCACCACCACCACCACACGCGAAGTACTCGGCTGCAAAATTGATTCTCATTAGCCTGCAGAATTGCACTGCTCGCAATGACTTCTTCTTTCCAAGTAGAAATGAACATTTCTCTATTAAGTAACGAAGGCGGCGCCGGCGATGAACAACCCAAACCGCCTCCCCGTGGCTTCGCCCCAGCGGTGTATGTCCGCACCCGCGGAAGCGGGGCGAGCGCGGGGCCGGGGGCAGCTTTACTGCCGTGGACCGGGAGGGAGAAAACTACGGGCGAAGTTTGCCCGAGCTCCGCGCCCGGCGCTGCCCGTGGCGGGGGGGGAATGACGGCGGGGGCCCGAGCGGCGCTGGCGGCCCCCGCCCCGCCATGGTGCGGCTCAGCACGGGGCTCCGCTGCCTCCCGCGGCAGGGCGAGGAGAAGCCGCTGCACGCCCTGCTCCACGGCACCGCCGTCTGCCTCAGCGAGAAGAGCTACCGCGAGCAAGCCAAGGCCGGTGAGTGACGCCCGCCTCGCCCTCCCTCATCTTTTCGGATGCTTTTCCGTTTGCCCCCCTGCTTTTTCCATTCCACCACCATCTCCCGGCTGCGTTTTCCCCTCTTCCTGAGTGTTCTTCCCTCCCCTCCGCTTGCTTTTCCGCCTTTCCGGCTCCCTTTCCATCTTTCCGTTGGCTTTTCTACTCCCTCCCACTGACTGCTCTTCCTTGCTCCCCCTCCCCCCGCCCCGGCTGCCTTCCTAGTCTTCCGGCTGCTTTTCCATCTTCCCAGGTGCTCTTCCATGCACCCGCTTGCTTTTCCGCCTGCCCGGCTACTTTCCCGTCTTTCCACCCGCTTTTCCATTCCCACTCTTCCCCAGCTGCTCTTCCATCCCCCCTCCCCCGCCGTGCGCTTTCTGCCTTCCCGACTGCTCTTCCATTCCCCTGCACCACCGCCAGCTGCTTTTCCATCTTTTTGGCTACTTTTGCATCTTTCTGCCTGATTTTTTTCTTTCTCTCACATACACACATATACGGACCCCAGCTACTTTTCCATCTTTCCAACTATTTCCCCATTCCTTCCCCACCCCTTCCACCAGCAGCTTTTCCAAGCCCGATGATTCTTTTCCATCTTTTCTGGCTCTTTCTCCACCACCACCACTTCCCTTGTCTGCTCTGCCATCCCCCTATTGCTTTTCAGCCTTCTTTTTCCATCTTTCTGGCTGCTCTTCTGCCCCTCCCATTTGCTTTTCCATCTTTCCAGCTGTTCTTCCATGCCCCCCACTGCTTTCCCATCCTTCTTTCCATCCATGCCCTTGTTGAACCTCCTGTTACATCATCTCACAGCCTCCTCCAGCCCCCCTTAAGTCATCGCCTCTGGGTTGCCCTATCCCCAATGGAAAGCTTTTCTTCCGCCACCTACCAGGTGCACCCTCTTAGTCAAAGCTGCATCCCAGTCCTTCCCCAGTTGCATCCTTTACATCTTTCCTGCATCCCCATCCTCACCCTCTCCGTGACCCCTTTCTCTCATCATATCTTCCACCTTGCTGTGGGTCCCAAATTGACCTCTGCAGTTTGACATACAGGAAAGGGCAGGGCACCTTCTTGCACCACCTGCCTCATCCCCCAAGTCCTCAAGCACCCCGGGGTTTGTTGCTCAGACTCCCACTTTCCCCATGCCCTCACTGCAGCCCTCTCCTCCCTCCTGCCTGCTGCAGGACGCCTTTGTTGGGCGTGGGTTTTAGCCCAGGGAGGTGAAGAGAGCAGGTGCATAAGGGCCAGGGATCTGCGATTGCAAAAAATAATGATGGTGTCACTAATAATGAGAGCAGGTTAAAAGCAAGCACAAAGGCTGCTGTGGTAGCACCAGTGCAAAGCCAAGCTTCTGAAATATTTGCACCTTGCACGTGACAAAGGCACGAAAGTAAGCACTCCTCCTCTTTGGCACTCGTTTAACTCCCGTTTCTGGATCCTGTAGTTTGTGCAAGGATGCTTTCCCTTCTCCAAATACATTTGTATTTCTGCCACACGATGAAGAGAAGGCAGGGAGTGTGTCTGCATGTCCAGGGGACCCGGGAACCACTTGGCAGAAAAAAAACCCAACAGGAACGAGCCCCTCGATTTTTTTTTTGTTCCATGAAAAACTCATTTTTGCTTGTTAGCAAGCTTCTGCTCATACCCGCGCAATGGGAATCCGTCCCTCCTTCCTAGCACCTAATAAATCTCAATGATTTTATTATTTTTCCCCTTCGCTGCTTGCAGGCAGTGGTTGTGTTGCTACGCTCCATCCTTCATAGCAAAACCAACTTCTGTGTGTATAAATTCCCCTCTCCCTTAATAACAGCAAATGTCCAAGCTCCCTTAGAGCCATCCAGAAACAGCAAAGCTGAGCTTAGTTTTCTGAAGGGGAGCTGAAAGGGGTGAGGGTTGGGAGGGGACCCATGCATGACAAAGCCAGGAGCTTCGTTTCTGCTGTTTAGCCCGGGAAGCTGGGCAATAACTAGCTGGCAGCAGAGCTATGTGAAGTATCCAGGAGCGCATCATCCCCGGCGTTTATTTGCTCTGCGTGTGCAGTCAGGGGCAGGCTCTGTGCTTGGGAAGGCAAAGCTATGCAGCTGAAGCCCAGCAGCACCTAGGAGAGACAAGGGCTGATCTTTCTACCCATGACACAGGTGTCCCATGCAGACCAAAGGAAGCTGAAAAAGCTGTGGTGCTTGGTTCCCAGCAGGAATCTAACTTGGTTCCACCTGCTTTGCTTTTCCCAAGGAAACTAGTCCTTTAGCAGGTGCTTGCGTGAAAACCTTGTAATATCACTGGGTTTAGTTTTGTTGGGATGGGGAGCACCTGTTGAATGAACAAGGAGAGGGATAGGAAAGAGGTTGCAGGTTGGTTGCAAAACCACCCCCCTGGCACTACCTGCGCTTCCAGTTTGGACTCCCTGAGCGCCGCAGGGGGCTCTTTTTGACAGGTTTTGTTCACAGCCGGGAGATGAGCCTGGATCCAGAAAGCTGCTGAGAGAAGCTGTGGGAGACCAGTGGGCTCCTCTTGAGATTTGTGAGATTGCAAAAAAGAAACAAAAAATAAATGAGGAATTCCTGAGGATGGGAGAGGAAAAAAAACTCCTGGCATTCTACTGGTAGTGTGTGAGAACAAAGTATATTTTCATAGGCATGTTCCTAAGCAACGGAGCAAGGAAAGAAATGAAGTTTGACTTGAACTTTCTGGCCTCTGCCAGTTTGGCCAGCAGTGCAGGGACCATGCGCTGGGGAAGCTGGCCTGGCCCTCCCATCTATCAGTGACCAAAATTGGCCCTGAGCTGCGAACCGCTGAGAAAGAATCAGCACTCTACAAAATAAACTATGTGACAGCAGCGAGGACTAGATCAAACTGCATTTCTATCTATTTCTGCTCTTGGCACTGGCCAAGTTCAAAATCGCAGATGTCTTCCTCTTTATAGTTGAGGTGGAAAAGCAACAAGCAGTATTACAAGAGTCCAAGCCTGGGAGGCTGGGCTTGGCTCTTCTGTAGACCAGATGTCTTGCCTGAGGACAAGATGCTCCTGGGTACCATGCCTCAGTTTCCTCATCTTTAAGCTGGGCACAGCTGTACTGACAGATGCTGGACCTACTGGGCAGAATATGTTCATGGCTCTCTGAGAGGTCAGAAATGAAAGAAAGTGTGGGATTAGAGGGGTTTGGTAAGGCTCATTTTAAGTAGACTGATGTGTAGGTACTGACGGGAGAGTCCCTTGTAATCCTTCCTGGCACAACTGTCCTTTACTGAAAGCCAAACATTATGGCTGTAATTGACTGTTGCTGGTAAAAAACCATGAATGAGCTTCATTTATGGCACAGGCTGCAGGATTCTGGGTTTTCTCTGTTTTGTTTAGGTTTCCTTTGAAATACACCACGTCTTTCCATTTTTCTGCCCTGTGCTCCTGCCAGACTTCCTCCTGCTGAGACAGCAAGGTCAGGCTGAGCGCCGGGGAGCGGAGGGCACAGATTGGAGCCTGCTGCCCTTAAAAAGGCTTGTGGAAAAACAAAGGTTGTCAAATATTTCCTTCTCTTCTCATTCCTTCTCTCTTTCTAGAAAGCGAGCAAGACTTGGCAAGTTTCCGCACGAAACTGTGAGCCAACGATAACCAGGAGGGGAAAAGAGGGGGGTTGCAAAATTAGCCCTAAGAAAATTGTCTTTGCTGTGTCAGCTGGAAGTAGGCGGGGGAGGAGCGCTGCCGAGCCCAAGTTTCCTGCAGCTCGTGTTCGGTGCGGTCCTTTATCCCTCCCCAACATATCCCCCCTTCCCCCCCCCCATTTCTTCTTCCCTCTCTCTTCTGCTCACCATTCAGGGACGCAGGGCTTCAGGAGTGAGCAATGGGGATGTGACAGGGCAGGTGGGCAGCTGAGGTCTGGGGTCCAGGGTGAGGGTGAAGGTTAGGGCAGGGGTCATGGGAGTGGGGCGCTTGGGATGCACCGTCTTGCAGCCATGTGTTGCTCAGGGAGGGACCCGGCTGGTGCAAGAGGCAGGTCCTTTGTGCGAAGCAGCTCCTGAGCTGTCAAGGCAAAAGCTAGTAGCAACAGGCCTGCAAAGCCTCAGAATCCGAAACAGGAAAATCTCCATTTTTCTTTTGATCTGAAGTTTAAACAACAATAACAATATATTAAAAAAAAAAAAGTTAAATCCATCAGGTGCCAGCAAGAGCCAGGTTTCTACGGTGTGTGTACAGGGGAGGGAGGGATGGGGTGGTTCAAACAGGAAAGGAGGAGCCTTGGCTGGAAAGATTTTTCTGCAGCCTGGTTTCTAAGGAAGGAGGGAGAATATTAAGTGGTTGATGAAAGTGAAATTCCTGCCGGGTGCCGGCAGAGTTCACCGGAGAAAAGATGTGGCTCTGTGCGTGCGTGCATGCATGATAGATCTGGTCCCCAGCTCCTGCACAGTGCTGTCAGCCTGGACGCGCTCCAGGTGAATGAAGGGAGCCCTTCCAGAGCCTGTACTGCTGCAGGGGAGAACTGGGGCTGGCCTTAAATGGGAGCCCCCGCAAACCTGAGAGGTGGCCGCGTGCATCCTGGTGTCGGTATTTAAGCACCAGCATCCTGTGCCCAGATGTAGGTCGTGGCTTTGGCACATCAGTGTGTGACCAGAGTTGTGTGCTATTGGAAGTGTTTGAGTGACTGCGGGTAGAGGTGTCTCCTCAGGCCCAGGAGAAGGGAGTAAGAGAGCTCAGGTATGTTTTGTGCCAGCTTCAAGACAGCAACCGGTCTCTTTTGTTGTGTAGTTTGGCTCACGTGTGTCAGGGCAGACAGGGAGGAAGAAGAAGAGGAGAAGCGTGCAGCCACTACCTTGCACAGTGTGGTCCTCTGCTTCCTCCTAACGTCCGCTGGAAGTTTTACTTCATGCGGGGCTGAAAGACATCACAGATGCGAAAGTAGCTGTGGGAGTTTTTACAATGGAGATGGTTCTCTGTGCTCTTCACCTAAACTGGAAAGCCTGGGAGCACTCAGGGAAGGGGGCAGGAACCTCCACCCCCTCCTCTGCTCAGCAGGTGAGCTGCTAAGAGCAGTTGCAGCTCGTTTCATCTCTGATAAGTTACAGGGGAGATAAAAGGGCTCACGACACAGCAAATCCTGCCTGTTTTTTTACCAAGCACTTAGTTGTGCTGATTTAAGGTCAAACATAAACGGAGAATTTGGCTGGAACACACCTGCCCTCGATGTGGGTTGCAGAGAAGCAGGATTAACATGCACAGGAAAGATACGCCTGTGAACATACACACACATGTACCATGTTCACACACCCACACATGCCTGCACAATGGTTTAATGTATGCAGATACACACACGGAGCATTTTTGTCGCTCAGGCAGAAGAGTTTCCCGACAGCACACACAAACCTCTCTTAGGTGCGGTGGTTCTGCTTATGAGTGGCAGATCGGTATTTTGACATCAGGATTAGATACTGGCATACAGACCAGCCTACCCTATTCACCCACTGAGAGCTGAGAAATGAGATGCAGCAGGTGAGCATATCAAACAACAGGAGGCAAGGAAGGAGATGGATGCAAGATATTCCTCCCAGACAGCTGTGTGGATCTGAACTCACCCCTGTGCTTGGAAGTGGCTTGTGTTTTTTGGGATAGAGCAAGTCTATATTAGTTAAATACCTTGAGAGATATCCCAGTTGAAGATGCAGAAAGGTTGCAGTTCGCAGAAGGCAACCAATCCACTTCCTGTCCCATGCCAGGGCTGCAGGATATGTGCAGAGGGCAGTGGTGCCTGGTGGCATCGGTGGAGGAGATCATGCTAGGGGCACTGAAGGAGCTGGGACCCTTCAAACTTCTCTTTGCCTAAGCAGCAACAACTGGCCTTTGGCAAAGTGAGAAGAACTTAATTGGGAAAAGATAGCAAAGTTGCTGAGATGTGGCAGGCTGAGGGCAGGAGAAAAAATCTCCAGCATTGAGGAGGAGGAGGCAGCAGGATCTGAAGACATGGTGCATGCACAAGTCAAAGATGATCCTAAGAGTTTGGCTTGGGTGAACTCACCGGCAGCCAGCATAATAATCATCTAGTCATTTGTAAGGAGATTTTTTACAGGCAGAAAGATAGATACTATCTGTTTATCCTCAGGACGGGTGTAGCTGAAAGTATGAGGAAGCTCTGCTGGCTAGGAGGAGGAGGGATATGCCCACATTCTGGGATCCCCTAAAACCTGGATCTACTGGGTCCATATACCAAGAGCCTCCACACTGGGTCTCCTATGGGGCACAGAGTGGAGTTGAGGCTGTTCCATAACTCCTGGGCCTGGGGGCTGCCTGTTCGAGCTCACTGGGCATGAGTTGTGCTTGATGCCTTGGCCCTTCCTGGAGGGGTCACATCACATCTGGTGATGAACGAGTGACATCCCCCTCCACTCGGCACTCAACCCCCACAAGACATGCTCTACTCTCACAGCTGTGTAGCCAAGGCAACTCTCAGCAAGATGTTGGTTTTGAGGTGGCTCTTTGATGCTAATGATCTGAGGGAAGCCCTCAAGTGTCAATCTGCTGCTTGCAGTTAATCACAGCAGGAGCCAGCATAATGTGTTTGCAGAAATTTGGAACTTTTATTGGTTTGATATGGGCAAATTTGTACTCAAGGAACTCAAGGAAGCTGTTTCTTAACATGTTTTGATGAGTCTCCTGTCTGTTTATGGTCTTCCCAGGACAAGTGTGCTAACTGTCCATCAGTCCGCATCTTTTAGATACCAGCTTTTGGTTAGGAGACCGCAGCTGCGCTGAGCAATGCCTGCAGGAAGGTCCAAGTCTCGCCTGGGGGGAGAGAGATCCGGTCAACAGGCTAAACCCTGTGGAGGTGTCTTAAATGTATGCCTGTGGAGTCAGTGAGCATTTCATTTGTTACATGCATAAAGCGTTGCTCTCACTATTACACTCATTCTGTAGAGCCCTCAGATATTCTCACAATTTTTCCCGATGCCTCCACCCCAGTGGTACTGCCTCTTTCATGCAGAATTTGGGAAGGGGGTGTCAATACCCACCACCACAAACTGGCACATTATTCCCTATTAGCCTGGCAGGGCTTGATCCTGCAAGATGCTGAGCACCAGAACATCACAAGTTTTTGGGGCATCTAACCTCCTCCATGGGAACAAGCCACTTCAGTCCTTGAATGTCTGCAAGGCCAAAGCAGAAGGTTTTGTTGGGTTAGGTAGGATTGGAAAGCTCTTTGCAGCTGTCTGCCTTGAGGGCTGTTGATTTGTTTGCTTGTTGGATGGACACAGCTGGCTGACTGATGGAGATAATTGTTATGTTGATGGAGATAACTGGTCTGGTTGCTATTTAAAGCAAGAAGGTAATCCTGAGAGATACTTCAGGAAATGATTCTTTAGCTAACCAAGAGAGGGAATGTGTCTTAAGGGTAACTTCGGGTGCAAAGTTGGCCAATAGTCGTAATTCCTTTCGTAGAAAACCAGTAGAAATATTTTCTTTTTCCAGATTCAGATAGGATTCAACCTCCAAAGACGATTAAATCAACAGACCCATTTATTATTCATGCTTAAGGGATCAGATGTTATGCATTGGACTAATGAAAAAAATCTAGTAATTAATTAAGCCAGAGAACAACTGGCTTATAGAACCTGCCTCTCGTTTTTTAATTAAAAAGAGATGCTGGAAAGGAAAAGTTTTGTTAGGGAGGGACTGCATAGTTTTTATACCTGTCCAGCAGTCAGTTATGGTGCTGCCACAGCCACAGTTATGTCTTAATGTCTAAATACACAGCAGCATACAGTCACTTTGCTTTGACTTGTGGCTTCTGCTTTCCTAAAGAAATAGCAGACATGAGTGAAATTTTATTGCATCATTTCATAACAATTTCAGTGTTCAGTTATTTGATTTTATAATAGCAGAGGTGGTTTGAGATTGCAGGAAGAACTAAGAAATGCAACAGAAATTTTATCATTCAAAAAAGGCTCTGGACCTGATAACCCTCTGGCAAAGGGTGATCAGTTGTCTTTCTTGGAATTTCACACACCAAACTGGAGGTCTGTGCCCTTTGTTCCATCAAAAGACACATTTTTAATATTGAAAAGCATCTTTGCATTGTGTTGGACCAAAGGGAATTGGTTTATTGGTATGCAGTGGTCTAGTGTAAGGAAGGAAATGGTTAGGAGAGACAAGAGTCATCTGCCAGGATCAAGCTTGAGCAAGTTACTGCTTATCGGTATTGTCAGTGTGAACATCAGACTTCTGCTTCTTTTTTGCAGTACTGCTTAGGTGGACTGAGAGATTAAATAGTGTGGAGGACTACTCCAGGTGAAGGCTTTCTGAGAGAAGGAGCCATTAAGAAAGTAGAAGGGAGTCGTGAGGGCAGAGGTGGAAATCTCATCTCTCGGAACTCAAAAAAGTCAGGTTGGACAATACATGTGACATTGTGTCATTTGGTGCTGACACAGAGTTGAGCAATGGATGATCTCACACATCTCTTCCATCTACTTTAAGGCAGAGCTATGAGAGTCAGGCTGAGGGCCTAAAAATTAATCCAGGTTAGGCTGGAGGTTGCAATCACAGCTGCACACCTGAAATATTTGTGGTGTTCCACCAGTTCTCACCCTGCACCTGATACAGGTGAATCTCCAGACTCCATCTAATGTGCCTTCACCTCTCTTTGGGGTAAGCAAAGGGTTTGGCTTTCTTGGATCTTCAAGTTACTGGCTTCTATATATAACATAAGTGGGGATGGATCTTTTGATGGAGACTACCAGCCTCCAGTGAGAGCAGCATCTCCTGGGTTCAGTTCCAGTGAGTCAGTTGTTAAAAGCTTCTGCTTAATACAAAACTAAATCAGATTCAAAACCCTGACCAAAAGGCAAAAACTACCTTCAACTGTAAGCAGGCCAGAGACTGTAGCATAAACTGTAGTGGCTACTTTCATAGTACATCCTCTTCTCAGGATCATCGCCTTTAATACAATCTTCCCGTCAGTTATGCAGTGTTCATAGTGTAGCTGCAGTATCCACAGTGATATCCCAGCTTCTAATAGCCACCAGGAACAGTCTTCTTGGTTGTGCTTCTAGGATCTTCTTAGCACCTTGCTCTACAATGATTTGTCAGATTTGAGTTTCAGTGATCAGAATAGCATCAGCATCCTGGCAGCATCCGGCTTTCAAGTCCAGGTTTCTTGACAGCTCAAGAAACTGTTTCTTGACAGTTTTAGAGACAGACCCCACATAGTCCAAGAGGGCAAAGCTACCTGATCTTTTCTCTGGTGACATTTCCTCCATCACTGTTGTAGAGCTGCCTGCATCCAAAGAAGTCCCCATGTTCTCTTCTTTCTCATATAATAATTATAGTTGATGGATGCTATTGGAGTTCTCTTCCAACCCATTACATCTCCTTCTTTCCTAAGGACAGGCAAGATTTTTTTCAAGTGATCTCTGATGGCCAGGTGAGCAGTTCACACCCTTTTGTTTCTATTCAGAAGATTTGGAAGCATATTTGTTTTCTAAGTAGGGTTTCCTTCTTATGACACAGATAAGCCCCATGGAGAAACTATGGGTAAACAATTCAGTGCTGCTGTTAAGAGTTACTCCAGATTTTCCTCACCTTTACTGTCAGATGGGCAGAAACTGTCATGCAGTCTTCTTCCCTGAGTTTTCTTTCTTCGTTCTTTTCTGCTCTTAATTCCTTGACAGCCTGGTGGGGGTTTTACCTCCTTTATAACAACCAATGGAATATGCCACTAAGGTGGATTTGTTGGAAAAGATGCAAGACTAAGAAAGATGAATGATATCATCCCTTCAGGAAGGAAGAATATATCTTGGTCACTATGATACTGAACGATGATTAATTTAGATTTCTCTCGACCATTCTTCAATGCAGCTCTCAGCTTCTTCTGCAGTGTCAGCATATGGAATGGGGAACATCTGCAGTCTCCAGATGATATGAAGGAAATATGTTTTATCTTCCTATCATCAGTGCATCAGCAACAGGAGCTTCTTGATGTAAATCTAATCCTGAAATACTTCCTTCCCCTCCACTTGGCAGTTCAGTTCCCTGGAAGATAATGTTGTTCAGGAAATGTCAGGCTGATACCAACAGCTATCTAGAAACAGAGTGCCTGCAATTTTGCATGATCAGCATTCATTTAGTTGAAATGGATGGATGTTTGTTCATGTTCTTACCAGAGGGAAAAGTTCTGGAAAGTTTCCCAACTCTTTTACTGGTTAGACATTTTGGGTTCTCTCTTGCATAGAAATGGTTGTCAGTGAGAGCCCAAAGTCTCTGGCCATGCAGCCTGTTGACCCAGACCCTTACCTGGTCTGGGTGTGTCCATGTATATGCATTACAAACTCCCTTTGCTATGGCCTTTGCTGGGAATTGAACATAGCCAGATTTGGGAGCTTTCTGGAGAGTTCTCACTCTCTCGGTGAGCCCTAGTCCTTGTTTGTACATCCCAGATCAGAAGCAGCCAAGCCCACCAGCTAGTGCCCATGCTTGGCTCTTCCAGCACAGCAAGGATGCTTAGAGTCTGTCAGACTAACATCTAACAATGTATAGGGAGCTCCTATACATTATGGAGCTCCCCATTTCTAAACCTGCTTTTCTCTTACACTGGAATGTTGCTTCCAGGGAGTTTTATTTTGTGGCTGCAGCAACAGAGGGCAACTCAGGAAAGCATCATTTGGCACACAGCAACACAGATCCTTCTTTACACTTCCAGTTCCCATAGCTGTGCATCTCCCACCTCCATGGCACTTGCTGGCACTGTGAAGAAGTGGTGCTGACCCAGAGATTCGTTCCTACAGATAGGCTCTGTGCTTCCAGAGCAGACCAGAACATGAGCTGGTTCCCTTGAGAGCTCCTTTCCCACATGCTGAGCTGCATTTCTCCCCCATCCAGCTCTGTATGAGGACACCGAGGTCATCAGGACGATGATCTCCCTTTCCCATGAATCCTGTGTGAACCTGGGGGCAGCCCAAGCACCTGATATTCACGCTCTGCAGGTGAGCCCTGGCTGATGCAGCAGAATCTGCATCCACAGGTTTCTGCTGAGGAGACATTACTCTCCTGAGAAAGAGATGGTCTTCTAGGCAAGTTCAGCAAAGCCGAAACAATAACTTCAAAAAAAGGGCACAGTACGATAGTGTAGCACATCCCTCTGCTCTCTGAGGCTTGTAAGGTATTCCTGAGCTCTTCCCAAGCATCCTTCTGGCTCTTGGATTAATAAAATGGAGATAAGTCTTAACTCAGGGTTGAGTTCTTCCAGCCTTCTGGCAGGTTTTTCACCTCTTCTGATCCTGGTCCCACTGCTCCATATCCTTCTCTTAAAAAGGTGTCTCTGTGGGACAAGAGAGTGAGGTCCCAGCAACTTTCAGCATGCTGTCACAGGGATATAAGGTACTGGAATACCCCAGAGCTCTCTTCCAAAAGCTTGTATGGCTTTTGGGACATGGACTGGACTCTGATCATATGTCTTGGCAGGGGACTGGGCATGGTGGGGTGTAGTTGGTGTTTTTGTGGGCACTTCATGATGCTTTGGCTGATAAAGACTTCCTTTTATGCTCTGCAAATCACGAAGGTGATTTGCCGCCTTTGGCATTTGTTGGAATACCTAATTCCCAGTGAAGAACACAGGGTCTGTGTCCACCACCCCTGTGCCTGTAAAACAGTTTGTAACTGCTGCCTGTAACTGCTATGTAACAGACTGCAAGGGGACCAGTACTAAAGAGGTTGTAGGATTTATCTTTCTGAACTTCAGATCTTTGGAAGCCTAAGAGTAACCACTGGAGGCACAGGAGAGACTGCAGCCTCCAGAGATACGTTGTTCCACCCTAAAATCAGCACCCAAACCAAATGATGGAGCTGGTCACAATTTGGAGGGTGCAGCATCTCTGCAGTGAGTTAGACGTGGAATTTAGCCATCCAGTAAAGCCCAGACACTTCTGTATTAGTAGATGGGCATTATTTAACCCAGATCTGTCGTAAATGCCTGTTGCACATTGCTGGGACTTGGGGGAGTTGGGGTGGCAGTCCAAGCAGAGCTGCTGTTTTCCTGTCCTTCTCAGTGTGTGGTGTCTCCTCCCAGTCTGTCATAGCCTACAAGCATCACCAGTGTGCTCCCTTGCCAGTCCCTGCTGGATGAGCCATGCCGGCCCGCAGCCGAGTCCCCACCAAAGCACAAAAGTTCGTTGAAAGTCCAAGGCACATAGCAGCTGGCTCTGCAGCAGCCAACACCCTGGGCTACTGGGGGACCAGCCAGAGCCTGCATCCCCAGCCCTGGCTGCCTCCTTCTGTGGTGGGTGCCAGACAGCCTTGGGCTGGGCGGGCGCCTGAGATCACTGCCTGACCTCACCAGGGCGGTGATCTGGGCTCAGTGACCCCAGCCCCAGGCACAGCACCTGAGCCGGTTCCACTGCCCACCCGGCAAGGCTGTGCACAAGGGCTGGGGTCATTCGCTGTTGTGCTAGGGTTGTGCCTGCGATGGGACTGTAAATGAGCTGTTCTTCATTAAGGCAGTGAAAGCTCCCTTTTGGCTGATCCCTGCTGCCTCCAGGGAGCTCTGGAATGCTTTTGCTCAGTTGTGCTCTCCAGCTGCCAAAGGGCGCGAGTTGAGATGAGATGAGATGACCCTCTTTGCTCCGAGTCCCTGCCCTGCCTGCATTCTGAGCATGCAAACACAGCGGCTCACCCTGTGTGCTGACCGGGAGGGAGGGATCTTTCCTGTCAGGGGCACAGGTCCAAGGCTGGAGAAGAACTTGCCTGCCCATCCTAGGAGGTTCTGGTGTAGGTCTGGTACATCCCCTCCTCTGGAGTGGGGACAAGTGGGAAGGGCAGCTGGATGAAATGCATGAGCAGGGGTTTTACCAACCAGGTTCTTGAGCACAGACTTCTGTATAATACTGAAGAAAAATAGGTACACCTCTAATGTGATTTGCAATAAAACGCTGATTTCAGGGACAGCACTGACATAACTCTTCTCCCAGCCACAGCAAGCCCAGGAAGCTGCTTTACATTGCCCAGCGAGAACCAGTATCATAAAGGATGGGGGAGGAAGGAGAAATGGGAGGATCCTGCCCCTCTGGCAAGTACAGGGAAGAAGACAAACATTGATTTCAGCAGTTATTGCCTCTGCCTGCGTGTGTGTGTAAAGTCCAGCAAGAAGACACAAGCAGCCAGTGGGGGGCTGGGCAGATAATGGAGCTGTCGCAGATAGGAGTCTGTGGCTGTTTGTGCTGGGGAGCTGATGTTATGGGTGAAGCTCAGAGGGAGTGTCCGGATCTGGCTCTGATTAGCAGCGGGGTCCTGATCAATGAGAACTGTAGAAAAAATCCCTCCCTCTCTCTCTCTGCCTCTCCCATAAGTTTCTTCCTCTCTCCATCACCAGGACCAGTTGCCTAGGTGTGTTATCTCAAAATGTTTTGTCTCCTTCCAAAAAGAAAGCCAAAATGTCAGAGATCACTCAGCCAGATACAGAAACCACCATGCTGTAAGCAGCAATGGGATGGAAACTGAGGTCATACAAAGACAGCTGCCGCCAGGGCCCAAATTCACAAGGGGCACAAATTCACAAAGGGTCCAAATTCACAAAGAGCCCATTGGAAAAGTGGGGTGATGGCGTCACTCGTGAAGTCCTGCAAATGGGGATATGCCCTTGGGAGGTAGTGCTTAATGTTGAGGGTAAATCCTCCTCCAGTGGAGAGTGGAGACATTGTGCACTGTTGCACTGTACTGTTCAGTGGGAGACTGCTCTATAACCAGTGATGTTTCAGCCCTGGATAATGTAAGCCTTGATTTTCATCTTGCAGTTATTTCTTCTCAGCAGAGATGTCTGAGTTTGGGGACAGAGGAAGGACAGGGGAACTTCTCAAGGTCTCCACCAGTGATGTTTGTCATTCCTGTGCTGGAGATTTAATTGAGATCCCCGTTAGGTCTTTCTCCAGCAGCTTCCTGCTGAAGTGGTGTGTTATGTTAGTGCTTACACTGTAAATAGTAATAATCATGATAATAATCAAGAAGGCTGTTCAGCAAGGTTGTGCTATGGTTGTGCTTGTTTTTCTTAAGGTGTATGTGGCTTTTTGGGGGGGTTTTGAACAGGACAGCAAGTTCTCTAGCAGTGGGCTGTGGAAGTAACAAGCATGGATCATTACCAGCCGTGGTCAGTAAGATAGTTTTCCTACCTCTCTGCCAGAAACCAATGAAAACATGTTACAGAAATTCCAGGCATTTGGGTAAAGCTTCCTGCTCTGCTCTGTAAAGTCAGCAGGCAGGGAGGCAGTGTTCCCACATGCCTCGCACCCACGTGTGAACACACACCCCTACCCTGTGGGGAACTCACACATCTCCAACACACCCGAAGCATGGAAGCGCCCAGGCTGGGTTTTGGCCCAGGTGCAGGAAAGTGCCGGGGCTGCTCTGGGTGGTGGTTGTTGAGGACAGCAGACAGACAGACAGAAGCAGTTTGCAGCTTTCCGGAACTGTGCCTGGTATTTTGCTATGCTGCATCTTTTCTGTGGGGGCAGAGTGAAGGGGTTGGAAACAGCTCCTGCTAGAGAGCTCCCTCTGGTCAGCCCCGAGTGGGGAGAGAGACTGTGCCCTCAGCGTGGGGCAGAGGACAGTCCATGCTCTGCTATGAGTATTTTCTGTCTCTCAGGGCTCGTGGGAGCCTGCATGGATTTGACGTCAATACCACGGTCTTTCTGGCCTAGCCTGTGTCAGGGCCATATGCAGATGCTCACCCCTTTTTCCCTGGGTCTTCCATGGGCACCACAGCATCAGATCGGACAAAAGACCTCAGGCTGGCTTTGAGTTGAGTTTAGTCTCCTGCTTTGGCTGTATAGTCAATATCGTCTTCAGGTGGCTACAGCCTAAGTCTCATCTTCAGAGTAACCAAGCATCCTTGTCTTGGCCAGCAGTGTCATTGTCCTGCATGGCCAGTGAGCCTGGGACCTCCTCTTGGGAAGGGATGGAGGTGTGAAAGCCACCTCCTGCTTCCAAGTGTCCCCGGGCTGGGAACACAGTGAGGGCCTTCCTGCCAGTGCCTTGTGCCCATGGCTGAAATAGAGGCATGCAGCATACTCTGTCTCTGCAAAGAGCTGCCTGCCTAAAACCCAGTCACTGGTTTGGCAAGGTGGGTGGGAGCAGGTAGAAAAGGGCCGTGCAGCAGGCCAGATGCCGACAGCAAGGGAGGAGGAACCCCATCCTCCTTCCTCAGTCTCAGGCACAATTAGGGCTCTTTTGGGGAAACTGAGAGTTGCTGCTGCTGGCATCTCCTCAGGAGCAGAGGTGCAGCAGTGCCAATGCTGTCTGCCACGAGCCGGCCAGGGTGGCAGATGGAGGTTAATGAACAAGCTGGAGGGGGAGGATGAGTGCAAGGGCTCTGGAGATGCTGACAAGCATGTCTGGTCCTGGCTGCTGGTTGATGCAGATGATCCAGCCAGGAGGCAAAGGGGGGCACTGCAGGTTGCAGTCCGCCCTGGCTCTGCCTTTCCCTCTCCTGTTGGCATCAGGAAGGTCCCTCACCAGCTGCCTAGAGCTCGTCAGGAACTTCTGTGTTAAGAGACCTCTGCCCTTCAATTTGTTAAAATTGGCTTGTTAGTATCAAATTAGGGAATAGATAGGTGTGTGAGCAGGGAGTGCTTCATCCTTGTTGCTGAAGGAAATTAGGCTATAAAAATCATCAGACGGTGGATGAAAAGGATCCCTCCAAGGCATCCATGGGGTTCTCACTGGGAATTAAAGACCTGAACTTGACACCACTGCTGAGCAGCAGATGAAGGAGTCCCACCACATCCCTTGCTGCGTTGCTGCTTAACCTGTGGGTGCCAGGGAGGCTGAAGAGGGTCTCTTCCAGGTGCTTTTTTGGTCCCATTTTGGACTCTGTCTGGGAGCTGGGTAGCTTTCCATGCATGCAAGCCCTCAGCTCCCTCTGCAGAGCACAGGGCTCCTGTGGCTCCTTCCCATCTCCCCTTTTGAAAGGGCTCCACATTAGTCCTCAGCTTGCTCGGGGGCAGCTTGCAGGAAGCAGGGAAATAAAGTGTTTGCAGAGGCTGAAGCTGCTGACCATGTGAGCCGGCTGAGCTGCTACAAACACCCGTTGCACCTCAGGTCCTGGGGACTGGACACCCCGTGCTGTTTTTCTGACTGACCCTCACTGCCTTGTTTGTTATTTTAGGTTTGCCTAGGTAGCTGTGCCTTTCGTGTTTATTGTTGCAGAGGTAATGAGCTGTGTCCCTCTTGTGTGATTACAGGGTTGCCTGCCCCGGTGTGAATCCTGCCCTTAATTATGGTCAGGAGATGCCCTGGCTCTGCCTTCTGTGGCTCCTGCAATGTGTGCCAGAGGGGATTCCCGGGACAGATCACAACATGCTTCGTTGCCGTGGCAGGGTTTAGTCACTGTGGCTGTCTCCGGTCTCTTTTCGGACCTTGGATGCCGCAACTTCTTTGAGGCAAAGCATTCACTTCTGCTGCACCATGTACAGTGACATTTCCTGGAGAACAAGATCATTCCCAGTTGCAACAATCTATTCCCTATCCCTTGTCTTGTCACCCCCTTATAATAGAGGAGCCCTGACCTGTAGGGCCTTTGAGTCCTGCAGCAAGAAAGAAACCCCAGGCACATGCACATCGTGGGGCAAAATGGCAAGAGGACCCTGTCCTGAAGAGATGTGTGAGTCCTGGGGATGGTGCATGGGGTTATTTAAGTGGTGTGGGCAGTTAGGAGGGTGCTGAGTCTGAGATGCTGATCCAGCGCTGTTCTTGTGGAAAGAGAAAACAAAGAAAAGTGCTGCTTTAACAAATAAGTGGCCGTGGAAAACTTCCGGGTTCTGCTGGGAGAGGGCAGGTTCGCCTTGGCAAGGAGGAAGAAGAGAGGGGGAGCTGTGGCAGGCTTGGGGACCCAGTGGCCAGCCTGTCCCACTTCCGAGACCTCGTTGCGATGTGTGTGACGGGCTAGTGCTGCCATCTGCTGCTGAGCAGCGCGTCTGTCCCTGTCTGTGCGTGTCTGTCCCCGGTCACTGGGCATCCCCAGGGCAGCCCGGTGGGGCAGAGGCATTTGCCTTCCCCCTGGGCGGCATCTGGGCCCCAGGGAGCAGCCGGTCTGCACGGAGACTCCTGTTTGCCTTGTTGGGGAGGGAGGTTATCTGTCTTTATTCTCACCCTGAGCCTTTTTCTTTTGTCCCAACAGTGATGTTGGTAGGAGGGGCAAAATTGGTTTCCTACTGACTTCACCACAGGGTTGCAGGAGGGAATGAGCCAGGTCCACTGGCATTGGAGTCGTGGGAAACACCTTGCAGGGAGGGATTTCAGTGACTCTATGCTTTTCCTTCTGCTGCTGTGGGTTTCCCTGTGCTCAGCTGCCAGCTCTAGCACAAGGCTGGTGTTCGTGCAGGGCTGCTGGGAACCAGGGGCTGGGGGAGCAGGAGCTTTGAGAGCTTTAAACTCTCTTCCAATTTAGTACAGAAATAACCCTTTTTCACTCTGGTGGCTGTACTAAATGTCACAAGTCATCTAAGTTTAGACTGTCACCAGCTCACTCCTATATATAACCACGCAGTGCGCCTGCCTGCATCCCGCTGGCACAGGTCATGCTGGGGCGATCCGAGGGATCTATAGGAAGGCAACTGCCATGGACAGAGCCTAAACGTGCTGTCAGTACCATTGGTGGCAGCTGCAGTTAGGCAGCTTTGCTGTCACCCCCGGCTTTTCTGGCTGCTTAGTGCGTGCTGGCAGACAGGGGCTGGTTTAGTCCTGTCAACATGGGGCTGCAAGTGGAATTCCCAGGAGATCCCAGCACTTGTCAGCCACATCTTTGGCATCACTGCTGAAGTGTCTGCTCAGCCGAATGGTGTCTTTGCTCTGTGAATGACCTTGACTTTGGAGTTGTTGCATCTTTGAGCATCCCTGGCTTTTGCTCTTCCATCTCAAGGCAGGGTGAAATGTGAATTTGTCACTTAATCCTCTCACCATGGCTAGAGAGGGGCTTCTCTGCCGCGTTTTGTGTCTCATCTGGTCCTTACTGGGTGTGAGAGAATCCTTCCACCAGTCTTTTTACACTGACACATTGCAAACGGTGGTGGTCTTATATGTAGGAGCCTATCCTAGACTCCCAGCTGTTCTATGCCCTCAGATACCTTCCTATCCTGAGCTTGGAGATCACACAAAAGCCATGCCAAGTCCCACACAGTGGGATAAAGCCAGGGCTGTAGGCAGCAGTTGGGAAAGGGATTTATTTGGTTTCTTGTTCCCATCATGCCTGATGCAAAGATGTCCTCTGGGGTTGGGCAGGAGGCTCTCTGTGCCAAAGCAAGCCCCGGTCTGCTGATGGAGACCTGAAATTTGGTACCCCTTCTCTTCCAGAACGGGAGTCCCGAGAGCATGAGGAGCCGACCACATCGGAGATGACGGAAGAGACCTACCCACCCAAGGCCTACCGTCCCAAGCATGGGCGCCTCTCCGAGCTCAAGGCTGAGGCGCTGAAGAAGGACCGCCGCAAGAAGCTGACCCTGGCTAAGTTTGTGGGCATGGCGGAGAACACGGCACATCCTCGCGTCGTCATCCCTGAGCTCCGGCAGGAGTTTGAGCTGGTGGGCGCCTTCACCTTCCCTCCATGTGGCTCCTGTGGGCAGGGGGCTGTGGGAGGGATTTGTTCCCCTGGGGAGCAGGTGCCAGTGTGGGGACAGAGGACCTGGGGGCATTTGCAGCTGCAGGCTTGCTGTGAGGTTCTCCCTTTCTCACACAACATTTTCTCCCTGCTGGCAGGGTCCCTGCCGCAGGCACATGGAGGCATCCCTGCAGGAGCTGAAGAGCAGCCAGCGGATGGTCCCCCGTGCCGTCCACCTCCCCAACTGTGACCGAAAGGGCTTCTATAAGAGGAAGCAGGTAAGAGCCCCATGGAGAGACGCTCCCCACTCAGGGAGGCTTTTCTCTGCTGCTGCCTTGGATGGAAAGTATGGAGGTTTTCCTTTGCTGGCCTGGTAGGGAGGCACATTTAGTGATGGGTGGCCTTGCTGATGGCTTCGTGTGCCATTTGGCCTGAAGCGAGCATCTTGAAGGAGCTTTTTAGGGAGGAGGAAATGTCAGAAAGCCCTAGGCTGAATTAGCAGCGGGGATGGAGATGTGCTGAAAGCAGAAAGTAGGAGCTAGGTCCTACCCCAGGGCATTGCATTGCTGAGGTGGAAGGGGCAAAGCGCAGGGGTGATCCTGGTCCCCATTGCATGGGAGCCACACAGTGTCTGGTGGCCAGCTCCTAATCTCGCCCTTGGTTGTCTCTGCAGTGCAAGCCCTCCCGCGGCCGGAAGCGTGGGTTGTGTTGGTGTGTGGACAAGTACGGCATGAAGCTGCCAGGGACTGACTACCTGAGCGGAGACCTGCAGTGCCACGCATTCGACAGCAGCAACGTGGAGTGAAGTTGCATCCCCTCCCTCAGCCCCATCACTACCTACCCAGGCTCCCTTCCACCCTCCCCTCCGCACCTCCCCGTGCCCCGGGACTCCGATTCCTTTCATCTCATGTAAGAAGAAAAAAAGACAGGAAAAGAAAAAAGAGAAAGGAATGAAAAGAAAAAAAAAAAGAGGAAGAGAAAGAAAGAAGTAAACAAAGGAAAAGCAAAAAGAAAAGAAAGAAAAAAGGAAGAAGAAGAAAGAAAAGAAAGGAAAAAAGAAGAGGAAAGAAAGGAAGGGAAAAGGAAAAGGAGAAAAAAGAAAGAAAAAAGAGAAGAGAAAAGAAAGGAAGAGAAAAGGAAAAAGGAAAGAAAAGAGAAAAGGAGAAAAACAAACCCTGAAGAAACTGAGGACTCGGAATCTGCAGCAGCCTCTTGATGACAAGGACTCAGCAAGGAAAGGACAGAGCCGGAGACAAACCAATTGCGGCCACTCCACCATCCCTCGCAGACCCATGCCTCTCCTAGTGCTGCTTGCGCCTCCCTGCTGCTTGAGCAGAGGCTTCCACTTGTAGGAAGCTCTCTGAGTTGGTGATTTTCCAGTATGGCTTTCAGGCAGGTTGATTTTATTTGGGGGGGAGGAGGAGTAGATAGGTTTTGTCTAAAGGGTCTCAAGAGAAAACCTTGTGGGCACCAGAATCCTCCCTCTCTTTGCTGCAGTCCTCCAGAATCTCCTCCCCACATCACTGGGACTCGCTCACTTGACTCTATTTGGTTTCCGTCTCAAATGACTGGCCCAGATCGAGGCAGATTTCAGCGCATCGGGAGGAGGCATGGGACTGCTGGGTTTTTGTCTGGAGATGAGCCGGGGAGGGAAACACAGCTCCTGCAATGGCACGAATGCCCCTGCAAGAATATTGGTGGACTTTGAAATCATCCAAAAAGGAAAGATACCTTTCTCCGTCCAGTTCCTCTCAAATGGGAGGTCAGAAATCTTTTTGGACAAGCAGGATTCTGACAGTTGTCCATCCAGGTGTGGAAGCAATTGCTTCCTGCGTGCATGTGTGCAAGCATGTGTGTGCACAGACATGGTTTTTCCTCCTTGCAAAACTTTGCCTTGAAACCTGCAATATGGAGGGTTTCACTCTTAAGCAGGAGGAAAGATGCTGCCCCTCCCAAAGAATGATAACCTGCTGGACTAAGCATGGGAGCAGAGTTACAGAGGAGCATCAGTGCCTGTGGGATCAGGGTCACACCAAAGCTGAGGGCTGCATCCAAGCTGACCCCGCAGATACTCCATCACTGTCCAGGTTGAAGCATCTGTGCATGAGGACAGGGGAATCGGGGCCAAAACTCTTCACCACCCTTCGCTGCCATGAGGAAGACCAACTATGGAGATTTCTTTTTTAATTTTTTTTTTTTTTTCCACAGCCAAAAAAGTGGTTTGCTCCAGGGAAGGGGAAAACCAAACCTACATTTTGTTTTGCATTGGATTTTTGTTAAGGCTGGTTTATAGCCTTCCCCATGAGTAGGAAAATGCTGGTCTCCAACCTTTCACTCATGTTGCCACAGCTGACTCCCACCACCCTGAAGTAAGATACTGCAACAGGCCCTTGCCTTAAACATGGGGACCTCAGTCCTTGTTGAGTGACAGCAGCCATCGCACCATAGAGACCCACTGCCTCAGGCATGCTGGCGCAGCCCTCGGCTGCCTTCCTGGCTTTGTTTTTCATTTTTGCATTCAGTTTCAGGACTGTTGCCTTTTGCTTCCCCATGACAAGGGTCTCTGCGATGTTGCCGCTGGGAGGAGATCCTGCAGCAAAGGAAGGAAAGGAAAGCAAACCGTGGCATCTGGCGGCTGCAGTCCCGGTGGACAGGTACACACCCACCATGGACCACATCCCACTGGAGCTGGCAGCTGACACTGGCCAAAGGACACAGCTGATCTCAGGGGGAAGGTTTCTGCACCCCAAAGCCCCTTTGAGCATCCTGGGCCTGGGCATAGAGGACAGGGAGTCCACAGCACCACTGGGTCCCTGCCAGCAGGGATGGGACAAGGGGGATTTAGTGACATGGGGGTCTGGTGGAGGCTCCTCTCTGTCTCCAGTGAGGTGCCCTCATAACCTCCCATGGCATGGCATCGTTCTCTGGAGCACCTTGCAGACACCCCACCAGGACACTTGCCCCAGTCCAGGCCAGGACTGGATGTCCCAGTTATTTCAATTTCGAGTTGCAGCGGGGGCAAGTTTGCCAATGGACTTCAGTGGAGACCCAGTGAGGCATGTTTGGAGCTGGGGGTGATGCATCTTCCCTTGCTGAAAAGAAGGGAGGGTGCCACCACATGCAGATCTGCCCCCCTGAAAAGAAACTGCCAGAGCAGGATGATCCTGTGTTGCTGGAGGGGGAGAATGGTGGGTGCTGGAGCAGAGGGAGGAGCTCCTCTGGGCTCTGCAGGGCTGATGGAGCAGGATTGGTTTGACCAGGGTGGTGGGTTAATTGTGCAGTGAAGGTAGGGTGAAGAATGTAGTGATGACAGCAGATGATGGGGAGCTCATGCTAACCCCGAGGACCACAGGTTGCCATCATTGATGCTGTCCCCATCTCCTCTGCTCACTGATCCCTGTGGAAAACCTCCTGTTATAGGCCAGTACCACCTTCCCCAGGACCCTTCCCTCCTTCTCTCTTGCTTTTTTGTTTGTTTGTTTGTTTTGTTGTTTCATTTCCCAAAACTTGAAAGCCTTTGGCTGCAGAGAAAGGAGATGTGCTGCCGGGGCGGGATGGGAGCTTCTGCAGAGTGGAGCTCAGCTCACGGGGCCTGGTGTGGTCTCATGACATGGCCGCCACAGTGACACTGGGAGGGGCAATCAGGGTGCCTCTCTGACCTCTTCCTACAAAGCAAGTCTCAGCCATGGCCTGGGAGCCCAAAATCCATCCCAGGCTCCCTCCCCACCGCACATCCATTGCTGGGATAGCACTGCCTGTCCTTGTCCCCACCAACCTGGGGGACAGCAGGAGGGGGCTGCCCAAACCACCTTTGGCCCCCCCAAACCACCTTGGCTCCTGGACAGGGCACCAAGTGAGCCCCCAGCTGCCCGATCCCTAGATGAACCCTGGCCAGACGTGGCTGTTTGCAGGCTGCACTAATATTTAGGACCAGGGTTGGAACCTGGGTCAGGATTGGGGCAAGAACAGCTTCAGGAGGGGTGGCAGTGACTAGGTGCTGCCGTTCTCAGCACCCAGCAGGACCCCTTTGCATTTAGGGTGAGAAAGGCAAAAGGGGGAGATGTGGGAGCTGGGGAGGATGGGTAGGAGGGGGTGAGGCATGTGGGGAGATGCTGGTGATTGGTGCATAAGGGAGAGGTGTGAGGCTCGGGGGTCTCCAGCCACAGTCTTTGCACTGAGCCTGCACTGATACCCAGTGAGTGAGCTGAGGAAAGGACAAGGATGGTGCCGGGATGAGGACAGCCCTTCTACCACATCTCCCTGGGGAGCGGCGCTCAGCGGCTGGGCTACCCCTTGTCTGTACTGCAGTGGACCTCGAAAACCACTAGTACAAGAGCATTTTGCACTATTTCTCTGCTCTCCCCCCTTGTCTTTCTCTCCCCCTTCCCCATGAAAACTCTTTTTTGCTGTTGGGTGTTTTTATTTCCTTTTTTTTTTTTTTTTTTCAGTTGTTACTGATTTTAGGGTTTTTTCCCAAATGGAGCATTGTATATTTAACGACTGACACTTCACCTCACTTCCAGACCGCTGTCCTGGCCATGGCTAGGATCCCTGCCTACTGTGCCCCCCTCTCCAACCTCGCCAGCCCCCCACCACTGCCAATGGGACAGGCGTCACCACGCACGTTGCCCACCATTGTAACACAGTTGTTAAAACACACCAGATTCCGAGTTTCCTGCCTGGTTTTTATCTTTAGCAATACTCACTACACATTTTACGGTAGCTTTTTATAGCTTTACATACATACGGTAGCTCTGTTGTTTCGTTTTGTTTTGTTTTTGTTGTTTTGGGTGTTTTTTTTTCCAGTAAACAAGAAATACTCATAATCTTACTGGTGGGAAAAAAAAAAAAAAGCAGTTTGTGAAAAACTGACAATGGAAGAAGAGCTTAATGCTCTGTTTAGCATTTTGTACTTTAAAAAAATCTCACATTTTATTAAAAAGTGAAGATTGCTGTATACTATTTATTCAACTTATAATTTATGTTACTCTTTGATCTTTGTCTTTTCTCATGACAAAGCATTTATTTAATAAAGTTATGCATTCAGTTAGCTTGTGCCTGACCCTCCTGGAGCATCTGTGTGCTGGAGCCTGCTAGCAAGGGGCTCCGGCCCTGAGCGTCCCCTGGCCCTGTGCCTCTGGGGACTCAGCCAGCTCCATAGAGGTGCTAGGGGAGGTACAGGGCCTGGGGCAATGGTTTAGGAGAGCTTTTGATACCAGAGCAGTGTGCTTAGTCAGTGGTAAAACTGAAGTTTGAGTTCACAGTACACTTAAGCAGAGCTGCCCAATTTTTTTTTTTTTAGAAATACCTTTGCAATGGGTATGACAGTGGGGCACAGCACCGCACTCAGATGGGTTATGTGGGAGAGCAATGCTAAGCCCCTAGATGCTTGCCCAAACTGAGTCCTACAGTTTGGGACTGGACGTGATGTTTCAGCCTCAGACCTCTGGGCAGCTGAAGTGTCCTGGAGCATTCCTGTGCCATCCGTGGGGCAGCCCAGCCCAGCCAGGTCCTCGGACACTTCGTGGTAGCCCTCGGTGGCCCTTCGCTCTATCCTGTGCCCTCCCCAGTGCTGGATCTGACCCTCACTGTGCCCATGTAGACATCACCCTACATCTATTCACCCTCTCATCTACCTCCGCCTGTCCCCCCCATCCCCTCCACCCATCCGGCTGCCAGCATCACCCCATGTGCCCGGGGCAGGGTGGGAGGCAAAATCTTCCCCGTTGGCCCCCGTTATGCCAACACGTATCCGGCATCCTATTGGCACCACCCGGGGCTGGCACAGCCAGGCTCTCCCTCCTCTCCCCATAGCACAGCTGGGGCCAAACATGCTGCCCCAAGCGACCGAGTCGGGGGGTCCGAACCCCGCTGCACCCCGTGCCACCCCGCTAGCCTGGACCCTCTGCCCCCGGCGCCCCACGGTGCGGGAGCCGCACGGCGCCGCAGCGGCACCAGGCGGCGCTGGGCAGCGAGGCGCTGCTGTTGCTTTCAGACACACAAGCACGGAAAATGGGCTTTCCACCCAAAAAGTTAATGCTTTTCTCCCCCGCCTTCAGGTAGCCGGCTAGTACATTATACTCCTACCCTCAAGCTATTGCTATCTATATGGATACAGATATGGCTATAGATAGCTATAGCTGTACATAGATAGTCTTACACTAATTCTTTATAGTAAATATTACTGTATTACTGCATCATTTTTATGCTCTACTAAAACTGTAGTTTGACACTGTATGTAGTTTTGTGTGTGTACATCAGAGCTGCTGGGGTTTCAGCTAGTACCCTATGTGCAACTGGCTAAACCTCAGTGCCCGACCACATGTCTGATTCCCCAGGGGGCACAAAGCTGGCCCAGATGAAACCCCAGAGCCAGGATCTAAGCAGTGACACCCATCAAACCCATGCACACACACATGCAGCTTTTAAGGCCACACTGCAGCCCTGGGGAAACCTAAACAGGAACTCTCTGCC
>JANRGW010055194.1:0-13251 GCA_024733675.1 Psilopsiagon aymara | reverse complement strand
CACTGGTATCTGCTAGAGCCTTATACTTCTGTGGGACTGATGTGCCAGGCCATCTGATCCACACAGTCCAGTAAATCTGATTGTTCCCTCCCTCCACCTGGCTGGAAGCAGGTCCCTCTAATAGCCATCACAACGTTGGACACTTAATGTCTTGTAGAAAGGAATTAGTCATCTTTTATTACAGGAGCTGGAGTAAAATTAGCTCTTCCACTCCATCTGGGAACCTGCTCACCAGAGAGTGAAGCCCCAGCTTTTATGGGATGATCATCCTTAACCTTTGCTCTCCTCAATTCATGCACCCATTCCTCCAGAGCAGAGATAGGTTTTCCATCCCACTCCCTCATGTCTTCTCCCTGATCCTGCAGGTAAAACCATAGGGTGGCCCATGGTGTATACCTTCTGTATCGTTTCTTTTGAACAGTAGGACACCTTTTGTTAATAGCTGAGACGTGGGTTGGTACATGTGGGGAGCTGGATAGAACACAGATCATCTCTCAATTGTCTGAGCTCCTGGGACAGCTTTTCCACAGCTGAGATGATGGAAGGGGTGAGATTATCTTCAAACTCTCAGAGTTTATGAATCATTTCATTCACTGTTGGTGGTACTATGTCATTCCAAGTTACTGTTGCCAATGAACGGGATAAAAGAACAAGAAAAAGCATCAGCAGCTAATGAAGATGAGGTGCAAAAAGCAGATGTATCACCTACAAGTCAGAGTGTCATCAACAAGGATGCACTTAGACCAATGACACTTGAGGGGAAGAGCATAAAATTCCTGTATTTCCACCAGTTCTGCTCCCCTTAGAATGAAGAGCAGTGTAATGAAATGAAAAAGTGCAATCAGAGATCGCTGTAAAGGAATATTGAAGAGAAACAAGCCATCCTGTCTACTTAGGATTATGTCATTTAAGAGCAGGCAGCATGTTTCTATTGGATTCACTCATGAAACTCTCCGTAACTTGGGGTGGGGAGAGGCAGAGAAAGAGGGAATTCTCCCTCTGTGTAATGCAGATGATGTCGGGGGCCTCAGCTGGTTTCAAGTCTTAGGTGTCTGCATGTGCATATTTTACTTGTTCTATGCCACAGATTTGGAAGACGTATTTTACCTAAACACTGACCTACATATACAGTAGTACAGACACGAATAATCCTTCCTCTAAAATTGCATATCATTGCTATACTGTTTCAATGGTTTATCATTTCAGCATGTACAGCATGTCTCCTTTCCTATAGAATATGAAAGTAATTTAGGAAGGCTTTTCAAGACATGCATCTCCTCTTGCATGGAGGCCTCATAGCAGCCTTCCAGGTTCTGAACGGGGACTATAGGGATGCTGGGGAGGAACTCTTCATTAGGGACTGTAGTGTAGGTTCAAACTTAAACAGGGGAAGGAAGTTTAGATTGGATATGAGGAAAAAATTGTTTACTGTAAGGGTGGTGAGGCACTGGAATGGGTTGCCCAGGGAAGTTGTGAGTGCTCCATCACTGGCGGTGTTCAAGGCCAGGCTGGACAGAGCCTTGGATGACATGGTTTAGTGTGAGGTAACTTTGAGAGCCAATAAATCAGCATTGTGATGAGTGACTATTAATCCAAAGCAATGACTGCTTACCACAAATACAATTAGACACACTTTGGTCAGATCTGTTGCTATCTCAACCCTTTGTGCCCCATGCTGGTCGCCAGAAAGAACTGTTGTGGTTTAAGCCCAGCCGTAAATCAGAACCACGCAGTCGCTCTCTCACTCTCCCCACTTTCTCCCCCCTGCTCACAGAGGGACAGGGAGGAGAATCAAAAGAATGTAACTCCCATGGGTTGAGATAAGAACCCTAAAGTAACTAAGGTACAACTGCTCACCACCCACCGACCGATACCCAGCCTGACCAAGCAGTGATCTCACCCTTCCGGGTAACTACCCCCAGTTTATATACTGGGCATGACGTGCTGCGGTACTCCATACCACTCTCTGGCTAGTTTGGGTCAGGTGTCTTGTCTCTGCTTCGTCCTGGCTTCCCCTCCTTCATGCCAGAGCGTGAGACTCAGAAAGTCCTTGGTCAGAGTAAATACTACTGAGCAGCAACTAAAAACATCGGTGTTATCAGTACTGTTCCCAATGCGAAAGTCAAAACCACAGCACTGCACCAGCTACTAAGAAGGAGAAAAATGACTGCTACTACTGAACTCAGGACATGGACACATAGGACATATAGCACAGGACAATATACCTTTTCAATTGTACTTCTATTTTTTCTCACTTTATATTACTAGGAGAAATTAAATGCAATTATGATCTATAGTCTCTAGAAGATCTCAGAAGCTTACTTTTCAGCATTAGAGGAGTCATTAGAGAATTCAGTTTCTGCCGAGCTTTTTCTACTGTTGGTTGATCTCCACACAGATGTTACAGGAAGTTCTTCAGAAGTCATAGGTCTTGGTCTCTGACCAATTCCTGAAGGCTGCTGCAAACCTGCAGACTGTTCTTCAGTACTTAAAACAGCTACAATTGCTCTTACAGTTGTTTCATCAACTTGAGACCATGGTTTAGAAGGAGCTCGCATACGACGCAGAAATAAGCTATGCCACTTCTGTCTGAGTTGCAACAGCAAACCAGCAGCCTGTAATGAATTTCAATTCTGTTAAAGACTAATAAGAATTAGATCAGACAGGTAAGGGTATCCCACATCTCTTCTACCTGACAGTATCTGTTATTCTAAAATAAACAGCGTCTGAACTGAAAAGCAAGACTTAAGTGCTAAGGAGGGGGAGAAAACCCCACATTTAAACTAAGCTATTATTTTTTCCTTCCTCAGGTCCAAGATAATTTGTAAATGTTTTATTTCTTTTAACTCTGCACCAAATTTATATTGTAAACCTTTTTTCACCTCAAAATTCTACAAAAAAAAAAAAAAATCTTCTAATGCTTTGTGCCCTTCCTCTCAGTTTAGTCTGTATCCTTGCATAACTTGTTCATACCTGAACGAAAAGACCTCCAAATAACTTATTTTTATTGCACAGGCTACTGTTTAAATGTGTTGACTTAATTTAGAGGACTATAATCTAATTCTCGTATTACCAGAAATGTTTCAATGGAAAAAAAAAAAAAAAATTTAAAAAAAATCACACTTTTAAATGCCTGTAGTAGAGACAGTTTCATTGTCACATCTGAAAAGCCCAAGTATTTCATAACCTCTAAACTACTCTATCTCCTACCACAGTCAGATTCTCAATTACCTTAAGATTTCAAGTGTTGGCTTTTTTTTTTTCTTTTTCTAAAATCTGACAGCAACTTTTTTCAGCAACTCCACCTTCAAGAGCTCTAACTTGTCATCCTCTCAGAGAAGGAAATATACAATACTGACTGTTCACTCAATTCTTCCTCACATTTTGGCTAATGCAGCTCATGCTAAGGCTCAGAGTGTGCTGGGAGTAGTTCCATTATGTCAAAATGAGAGCAACACAGAGGCAGGTTAGGTGGCCAGAAAGAACTAAAGGCAGCCACTATCACTTCCAGCTTGCAGTCTCCTGCAGCCATTATCTTCAAATGGCAGTTTCACCAGAATCTACTAATTTATGGAAATGGTCTAAGCTGGAAGGTACAAAATATCAGCTTACCCCAAAAGCTTTCGATGTGGATCCAACAGCAGCTGGACTACTGAGGCTTTCCTGCTTCCCAGTGTGATATATGTGATGCCTGCACCATGATGGAGGAAGGCAGGCTAGTCTGGGCAAAAGGGGATTGAGCTCCTATTTGTTTGTTTTATTTCTTAATGGGCTCATGAAATAAAGGCTAAGCCTCAGAGTACGTTATTCCATAAATCTGAAACCCAAACGGTCTGTGACAGTCACTCTAACAGAAAATTCTTGGTTACCTAGTATTTCAGAATTTTTTTTAGCAAGATATGATATAAATATTCTTCTAAAAGAAACAAGCACTGAAGTAACAAATTACTCACTTCAGGGTCCAGTCTGAAGTGCAGCCATTCATCGAGTTTCAGTAGTGCCAAATTAGCAGTTGTTTTGTCCTCTACCTCACTATCACTGTTATCATTAGATAAGCCATCCCCTGAAATAAATATGAAAGATACATTAACATTTCTGTATTATCTCCAACTACATACGAAAAACTGAACACTACTGTATTATCAGCAACAAACCCATTTTCCTTCTAAATTTTATTTAAAAATGTAAATATATATAAAGCCACTTTTTGTTTCCTGCAAATACACTGGGGTGAAGTTTTTTTCTTCAGTTAGCAGAACTGAAGTATCCAGCCATGTTGAGGTCCCTGCTACGTAAACACTTGAATTGATACGATTTAACCACTCATGTACCTTCATCAGGACCAACAAGCCATTATCATAATTCTGTGTGAAGCTCTCTGCAAAACCAAGCATTATGCTTTATTTCCTAATAAAACAGCAGATTTAAAGACCCATTAAGAAAATATAAATTATATACGCATATGGCTAAATAGTGGGATAGTGATTTTGTTTTTTTAATGTGTAATTCAATCAGCATAAACACTATTTTAGGGGTAACAGTTTAAGAGCAAGACAGGAAAACTTCAAAAATAACTTGGGACTCTTACTTTGATTCAAGTTACTATTTCTAGACAACTGCAGCAGCATGGATTATTTTTGCTTCTACTCCTACACCATTCTACTTAAATTTTAACAAAGGAAGTCTTTATATACTCCCTATTACTTCTAGTTCTTAGTATAGCTAGTTGTCATTAAAGATTACCACTAGAAAATTATCTTTAAAATACATATTTCTGCTGGAATTAATATAAATATTTACCATATTGACAGTTTCCAAATTATTAATTCAGTTTGAACAGTCTGGTTCAAAGCATAAAACAAACTAGTCTGCAGAAAAACCACATACATACTACACTTTTCAACATTACTTTTGTCATTAAACATTTTTTTCCATTTTTTTCCACTACTAACTGTGGTGTAATTTCAGAAACTCCACAGCTGTGTAAGTGGAATTTATGAATATGAAACTACAAGGATTCGCAAACCTGAGACATCTATTAAGGAATTTATAAGCTACTCTTGCACAGCTCTGAGGTACTATAGCTCTGCCATTTTAAGAATTTGGTAATATATATATTAAATATTCTTGAAAAATAAGCCTTCCATATCACATGCTAGTATATAACAACTGAAACATTTCAAATCCGAACTACACTATACCTTGACAGGATGAAGGCTCCTGCAAAGCATTACTTGGCAATCTAGCTGGTCCACAGAAGAGTGACACAGTGACAGGCGTTACAACAGAACAGCATCTGATATTTGCTATCCTATGAGCTCTCGTCATTTCATCAAATATAAGCCAGTCTGTCGGGAGTGCCTGAATGGCTGCAGCTTGCCCATTTGCAGGAGGAATCTGTGAAGAGCAAATAAGATTGTATTATCGTACCATCTGTTTGAAATTAAAATAAAATTTAACGTATTTCACATTTTATACATGTAGAAATAAATACATATTTATATGCAAATAATCTTATACAAATAAAAAAAGCAAGAGAATTCAACCAGACTCACAAGTTGCTCTTCCTCCTTGAAATAAAACATTTTGCTTTAAAAAAAGGATCTAAAATAAATCAGTTTCAGAGGAGAACTTCCTGCTACTATGAGGAAGGGCTGTTCACATCTTTAAAAGTTTTGCATTTTTTTTTTTTTTTTTTTTTTTTTACTATTCCCTCATTCCATCTAGAACAACAAAAAACAATTTTGATGAAATAATATTGGAAAAATAAACCAACTCAAATTTTTTCAACTGCCAGGAAGATAAATTTTTAAAAATGTAGTGTTTAATGCACGTGCAGCTTTTAAAGTACTGACAATTATGAAGAGACATTTCTAAAAAGTTCAATAGAGTACAGTGCTCTTTTTTATGAACTATAAATTCAAGCTGATTTTACCTTTTTATACTGAGGCTGACTAAGAACAGATGTAGGATGAAATCGCACTTTCTTCTCCTTTGGTCCAGTCAAAACCAGGCTTTCTCTGTCTACATGAACTAGATTGGGATACATCCCAGCCACTAAGGCAGCTTTAACTACAGCCCAGTTTTCAGAGTTAGTATTAACATCTCTGATATCAGCTCCTCCCCTGGCTCTAACAAAACCTGAAGAAAGAAGAGGATAAAAATTGTCGCATTTACTTGCATTTAAGATCTTTCTTTTTTGCTTCTCAAAAGGAATTTGACATGAAGAAAATGAAAAAAAAACCTCAAAACCTTACAAATTTGTTGACTTATCAGCACCAAGAAGAAATCATTACACTGAAATCCTTTGTAATAAGGGGTTTTATACTAACATAAAATACAACTACTTTTTACAACACAAACACAATTTCTATGGAAATAATATACTAGAATTTAAAATTCCAAGGAAACAGATGTCACACTGAAAGCCAGTGGCATGAGGAACAATCAGAGCACTTTCAATTAGATCAGCTGCTCCCCAGCCACACTTCCTCTCTCCAGAATCTGCATGAATATGTACTGGTTTGTTTCATATTAACGAAAGAAAATGACACCAATGAACACTACTCTTGTTACAATTTGTACACCCGTGTACTAGGTATATACACTTGACTCCAAAACTACGCTGAATTTTTTTTCAAACCCATTTACCTGAAGCTCTAAGCTGGCCAAGCAAGTGGGTTCTCATTCCTACAATGATTTCCATTGTGGCTTGAGACAAGAAGTTCTTTTCACAGAAGGCTCTCTCCCAGCCATCACTGCGAGCCTTCTGCCATGCCTGTAAAGAATATTTTACATTTTCCTATTAATTTCACCAGCTAGAAAAGAAAAAAAAAAAAAAAAGACGAGAAACCCAATCAGAAAGAAAGGAAGTTTATCAAACTAGATTTTTTTTTTTTTTCTGGTTAGTACTTTGTTCTCTTCACTCCTTCCTCAAACTAACTCAATGATCATTACGTTATTTTAAGATCATTATATTATTATCAAGATGATTATTTTAAGTTATCAGTCAATGTAGCAGGATATAAGCTGGCACCTCGTTGGAACTTAAAAGTAATAATCCAGGTTTGGAAATAAAACAAAACATCTGATAAAAAGTGTTCCCTCACTAATTTAGGAGTCCAAGACACAGGAAAACCACTAGGCAAAAATAGTTTCTTCTCTATGAACTTAATAATAATCTGTCTACATGCAACTTGACTGGTACATCATTGACACTGATATGTGATCTACTGTGATACTCTTTCTGAAAATTAAATAATACCTGGAAAGCCCTGAGAAGCGCCATATGGTCACTAAACGTTCCTGCAGTAAATCGTTTTCTACACAGCATGGCTGCACGCTTTTGGGAGGCCAGTGCGGGTAGGACAAAAGGGTCTCGATATGCAAGAGTGCAAGCAATAGTAAGAATAGGATCCAGGCACTTCAAAACAACAGCACATAACACCATTTTACCAAGGTGTGGCTCTACTGGTAATTCAGTGAGATGATAGCCAAGTTCAGTGAGATATTCCCAAGGGTCCATGGCATCTATTGTCTGCATAATTATAAAAAAAAGGAGGGCGGGGGTTAAGTGGACAAAATTTACAATAAGCACAAAGGGTACTGGACATTAACTAAGAAAGCAAGCCAAACCCTTAACAGTTTGAAATGAGATTTTTAAGCACTCTCTTAACGTGGAGAAATACATCCACATACATAAAATTAAAATAGACAACACAAAGACTCAGAGCATCCTTAACTGTTTACACAAGAGTCTCAGTACAAATAAAACTCAGTAAGATATGCTGCCACCCCACAAATAAAAAATCAAACATAAATCCCATCTAAAACTATTATTCTGCTGACCTTCAGTATTTGCACAGCATTTCTCACAATTAAAGCTGGTGGAGGATCAGGAGCTTTCATAAGAAAGTCAACAATTGGACAATTAATTGGAGCCAAAAGTTTTGTGTGTAAACAAAGCTCCTGCAAGTTAAAAAGCAAAAAAAAAGATTAAGATTGGGGGAGAGAAAAAAACCAACCCAAATCAAACCAAAATCCACACATACACACACAAAAAGACAAACATTTATTCTGAGTTAACAGTATGATTTGATGATAATACATTCATAAAGTTACAATCTGTAACTGAACATGCACCTGCAGTGGCACTCTTAGAAGTTCTGGAGTCTGAAATTCCAACATACTCTGAAATCGAAGCCTGCTGAAGAGACGAAAACAGACTCCAGGCTGACAGCGCCCAGCCCTTGAAAATGAAATATAGGAAGTTGTTGAAAATCATACATTCAAAAATCCCCCCAAAAAACACCGCACACATCCACAAACTTAGAATGCAAGTGTAGAAGGACGTCTAAGAAAAGGATAATTTTGCCATTAAGTGTGAAGTCCCACACAGGAGGTGAGAGCTTTGTAGTATGTGGATTATTTCTGATAGTATATTGAAATATATATATCTCCATTAACTTTTGCCCCAATACTGAAAGATTTGGAGAAATGAAAGTAAGATCTATCTAAAAAATACAGTGATGTGGGTTTTTGTTAACCTAAGATTTATCCAAACCTCAACTGCTCTTTGCCATAAGGAATATAAGTAATAAAATTCATTTATTCCTTTTCACATGGCCCAAACAGTTTGGAGTTAAAGGCATTAAAAGGAAATATGAAGACCAAACAACTTGTGAGTGAAGGGACTGAGACAGCAAATGCTCCCATTCATGCTCAAATTCCTGTAGGTTAATGCCAATACAGGATCACCAAACGTAGGCATTTGTTGGCATATAACCCCCCTCATCCCTCAACACAGTCTTAGGAAGCAATATGATAAAGGCCTTAAATCATGAAGAGTTTGCAGAAGGTGAATGACAAATCTGTGCTCAATGTCTCTAACATAGCAATAAGGGGACATCAATGAAATGCTACCAACAGGCAGCCTGTTGCCCACAGGTAAATTGTGAAAAACATCATTGGACACTGCGGCTGAGGGTGCTACGTGCTAGAAAGAGGAAGGAGAACAAGTTCATGAGGTAAAAACAATTTAGATCTAATGCAAACTTTGGAAAATTCTTGAGTGCCACTTTTCTATAATTTGGAATATTACTCCAAGGAAAACACATGCTGATCCTCACTCTTCTGCAGAAAAGTAGTATCGGTCATTATCTAACATAACACTGGACTAGATTAACGTTACCCAATTGCTATTACATTGTGAATTTTATTCTTAACATACAGGATGGTGGATATCTGCAAAATAAAACTCAGTATGAAGCATTTATTACCTGCCTTTTCTCTGGATAGCACTGGCCTTTGAAATCCACACCATTTTCAGCATTGTAACACAGCTCAGTGCATCAAAAGACTTCTATAAAAGCAAAGCAAGGAACATAAAACCAAGACTGACTAGGGTACATGAAATAAATAATCTAGAACATCAATAGAAGCTCTCTAAATAAAAATAATACTAAGAACCAAGAGCTTCTGGCACAAAGGTATGTTCTAAAGTACTTAATTTCAAGTGAATTTATGCTACCTCCTTTGCAGTATCTTTGTAGAAACTGCTATACAGTTTTCTAAATTAAAGATTTCTAGTCAACAGGCAATTATAAGTCAACAACAGACATGGGTTGTGTTTTGTGGTATCACAAACCAAAGTATATTAAATAAAGTTTTCCTCTTTGTCTGACTTGAAAGTTATACCTTTATTTTCCTACATTTGACGCAAAATTATCAAAAAAAATACTGTATTACCCATGAGAACTTCAGAAATGTGGCTTGAGTGTCTCCTACAAAATCTGGTTTTATTTCCTAACTCATATAAAAGGTCTTAAACTGACTCATTATGCTCTCGGATTTTTCTTGAATAATTAATTAGGGAATAGGTATTCAACATATCAAAACCAATGCTTAAAAACTTAAATGGATTAGATTTGGGCTAGATACAGTAACAGGACAAAGGGAAGTCCCAGTGTCCTCCAAGTCTCAGGAAGATGGTGGTCTACACTAATGGACTTGTTCTAAAAAAAATAATCAAATAAAAATACTATATTAATGTATCCATATAGAAAAACATGTAGACATATCAACCTGCATTAGCTTTTATAGGGGTTTTAAGCAGCTAGCTATTTACAGTATTGGTAATAAAACAAACAGATGTCAAAACCTCAATGAGTTTTGTTATTTGACATGCACTACCTCTCAGCCTACTACGTAGCTCCCCAAAATGTATGTATTATGAACATTAGTATATATACTTCCCAAAACAATCTTAAGCCAATCATACCTCTTTCACCTTGCCTGAGTCAATAACAAATACAACATCATTGACTGTTATGCTGGTTTCTGCAATATTAGTGGAAAGAATCTGCAATAAAAAAAAAACAAATGTATAGTAGCTGTAATAGCTGCAAAAAGCAAAGACAAAATAGATCAACATAGTATCTCACAGAGTCCTCAGATACTTGCTATTTTGCGGATGCCAGAAGGTGGACTTTTAAGCACCTTCTTCTGATCCAAAGTCTGCATATTTGAATGAAGCATGAAAACTTGGTATCTAATGCAAGACAAAGAACACATTTTAAGGATTTTTAAAAGAAACAGTATAAACTCAAGACAACTGTAAAATTAGAGGTTCTACCTGTGAGTATTATCAGCAAATCTCTTGTCATCAAAAAGAATACGGTCCCTCAGGCTAACTATCTCATCATATCCAGGAAGAAATATTAAAATCGCTCCTAAAAGAGAAGTTGGTTTGCAGAGTTACTATATGTCAGTACTATGTATACTAGGCACTTGGAAGTTTTTACCTATTTGGAATTACTGAAAAAAGAGCACAATTCATCAGAAGCTGAATCCACAGTGATTTATTGGGAGCGCGTGTATATACGTACCAGCATCACAACTACTACAGATGTTATAAAGTAAGTGCATAATCAGGTCCAGATCCACCTTTTCATTATCAAAACTGTGATGATAAGCTTTCAGCAGTTCTCTGTCCTCCGCATTTAGGTCACTACCACTTGTTTGGACCAGGGAACTTTCATCCAAATTTCCAGATTCCACTGAAGCACTAAAATACACAAATACATAGCCCAGAGTCAAGGTTGTTTGCTCCAGGTTTGCATTCACCTGTCAACTCAAAATTAGATCAACAAGACTACTCATCCTGAATTTTAATTTTAAAGTGTAGGAGAACAGCATCTCCACAAAACTATAACCATTCACTGACTTAAGTGTTAACTTAGCGAACCATGCAACTCCAATTTTTAGTGTTAACTTTATTGAGACACAACCATAAGCAAATGTGACAGAACTGAAGGTATAAAGACAACAACTGTCTATCTGTTAAGGGAAAAATATTTTAAAGAAATGTATTTTCCAAAAACTTCATTAGTATAACAGTTAAGCAGTTATTACACTAACATAAACCATAAACTAGACTAAGAGAAATGATAATAATACAGGGCTCTACACATTGTAACTACTGTATCTGTGAATTAATCGAAAAACAGTTCTTGAATGGCCTAGTGTACATGTTACTCATATAAAGTTTCTTTAATATGCTACCATGTTTCAACAATAAACAATACATTTGTTTGCAGAATAAGCATCTGAAATAATGGTGTATGGTATAGAATGGGCATGTGCCCTGGGGTCAGCAGTAGCAGTCGTTTTTCTCCTTCTTGGTAGCTGGTGCAGAGCTGTGTTTTTTGACTTTCGGCTTTGGAACAGTGTTGGTAACACCAACATTTTGATAACTGCTTAGAACGTTTTGGTCTGGCCAAGGACTTTCTGAGTCTCATGCTCTGCCTGGGAGGAGGGTAAGCCAGGAGGGAGCAGAGACAGGGCATCTGATCAAAACTGACCAAAGAGGTATTCCACAACATAGCACGTCATGCCCAGGAGGTAAAAAATGAAACTGGGGGCAGGAACCTGGAAGAGGGTAGTTCAGAGCTTTGCTGTCTGGTGGTGAGCATTTGTATCATCTCCCCTTGTATTTTCCCTGGTCATTATTGTTATTGGTGGTAGCAATAGTGATTTGTGTGATACCTTAGTTATTGGACTGTTCTTATCTCAACCCGTGGGAGTTACATTCTTTCAATTCTTCTTCCCATTCCCCCCCCCCCCCCCCCTTTTGGAGTTGGGGGAAGTGAGTGAACAAAACTGCTTGTTTTACGGCTTAAACCATGACAGTTCTTTTAGGAGGGGGAAGTGAGCGAACAAACTGCGTGGCTGATTTACAGCTTAAACCACGACAGTTGTTTTTGGTGCCCAACGTGGGGCATGAAGGGTTGAGATAATGACAGGATTGATAATGACTTGTCACAATGCTGATTTATTTGCTCTCAAAGTTGTTCTGGTTCTCACAAGCTCAGCGTGCGATATTTCACTTACATCTGTTTTTGATTAAGTTAGCGTTTTTCGGATATTGGTTTTGGGTTAAGGTTCTTGTTACATTGTACTTTATTGCAATGACTTGTGATACAGTAGACTCAGTGATCATGAAACTGATCCGGCTTTCGTTCCCAGTGTGGTCACCGACTCTATACTTTGGGAGGTATATAATAGAGGTGTTTAGCAATCACACATTTTCTTTCACCTCAGGGGACCAACCAATGAAGGAGACATTCTTTTATGCTCCCGGCCCCCACACCAAACCATTTACAGCATCATTTGAGAATTTTGAAGGTTTTAAATGGCCTTTAGATACCTTTGAGACCTGCTTGCTGGTTGTGGCGGGGATTGCCATGTTAGCGCTCGTACAGAGTGTGTTTTACACACGACCATTTCGTCTGGTCCTGAGAGTTATGCAGTCAGGTTTGACCCTTGTCTAGGGTTGGACGATGATATAGGAGGACGAAGATATTTTTCCCGAGGGAGTGGCAGGGTTTGTGGGATAGTATGGGCAAGTATCTAGGCCAGTGGGCCCCTCCGGTGCTTTGGAACTTCACCAACGAACAAATGCAAAATCCAGAGGAATTTGTAAAACACTTAAAGGAGGTGTGTTGTCAGTCTGGTCACACAAGAGATGGACAAATTATGGCAATATGCTGGGGCTTGGCCTATGCTTACAGAGCCCTGTTCAACAATACCCAGCACCTTCAAAAGGGAAGAATTGTCCCTGGATCTGAAGGCAGAGTAACAGACAGTGCAGCTACTCCAGCTCCAAGCACAACAACTACACCACCCCCAGGGACAAGTACAGCCGCTACTCAAACTTCAACCATAATGGACAGTGCAGCTACTCCAGCTCCA
>JANRGW010055187.1:0-28155 GCA_024733675.1 Psilopsiagon aymara | reverse complement strand
CCCCCCCCCCCCCCCCCCCCAATTTAAAAGTAGCAAAGTCAGGAAAATGTTAATTGCTAAGCAGGCAAATACTACAGTACTCGGTAACAATCCACTTACCAATACTTTCATTTTGCTTGCCTTTTGTCCTCTGTAGTTTGTGTTACCATTTAAAAATATATTCTGATATACACTTTTCTATGGGTTATGAGACTACAAGGTCTTATATGACTTTATTGCTTTTATTTCAGCAGGAATATGACAAACAAACCACTGATTTATTCTATATGTCATGAAGAATGGGGTTGATTGAAGAATAGGATTGTAAATGAGTAACCTCAAGGATGTTAGGCTTTGTTAACCACTATAGAGAAATTACTGAGATAAGCTTTTCAAGAACCACCTGGTGTTTACAGATATGACAACGATCCTAAAAAAAGTGATGAAGAAATAACCACCAGGGGTCCGAAAGCCACTACCACATATTTGTGTGCATGCAGGAGGCATTCTCTAAATGTATGGTGTAATGTATGTAATCTAATGAATATGTTAATTAGGGGAAGTTTAGATTGGATATAAGGAAGAAATTCTTTACTGTAAGGGTGGTGAGACACTGGAATGGGTTGCCCAGGGAAGCTGTGAATGCTCCATCCCTGGCAGTGTTCATGGCCGGATTGGACAGAGCCTTGGGTGACATGACTTAGTGTGAGGTGTCCCTGCCCATTGCAGGGGGCTGGAACTAGATGATCTTAAGATCCTTTCCAACCCTCACTTTTCTATGATTCTATGTATGTTTAAGGACAATATAATCACAGCCTGGTTGATGCTTGGAGGAGACAGTCTTGGAGGAGTGATCCGCTGTGTCTCCTGGTGCTGCAATAAAGAATAGCCACTTGTCAACTTCAGCTTTTTCGGCGAGTTCCTGGAGATTTCTCCGAATCAGTCAATAACAAATAAAGACTAGGTCAAACAATAACAAGATGCTTAGAGTTTCAGGACTTCATCTGGATGTGATATGTTGTGTATCTTAAGCTCAGACTTTTTTTTTTTCTTTTTTCCATATTTCTGTCCATGAAAGCTGAGTTACCACAAGTATGATTTTCAGTTTATTACCCAAAAAGAGTTCTCTGATTTCCTTTACTATTCATTTACTTTGCAAACATTCAGCTCTTCTGGGAATACAAGTTTGTAGCCCTGGGAGCACACTGGAAATGTAATTTGCATCATATCAGAATTGTCTTTCCTGATTTACTGTGTATCTTTATGCAGAAGGAAAGAGAGAACAGTGAGAGCCATAAAGGACTGCTGCCTTAGAGCTGCTGTTGCCATAGAGCTGCTAACGAGGAAAAAAACTGCAGCATGGATTTCTTCTGCTCTTGAAGGTAAGATGAGGGCACAGCAAAGACTGTAGGAGGGGGAGGGGAGGCAGAGGGGGGGAGAAGAGGAAGAAAATCTGCGTCCTTGCTGTCTAAAAAAGGAAATTCAGTGTCAGTGTTCATGAGCAGAGCTGCTGGTGCAGAAAAACAAAGCTATCTCAGTTGTTTAGAGTAGCAAGAATGATGAGCAAGCAAGCACACTCCCTTGCTTTCAGGAGGAAATACTGTGAAGATAGCAGGGAGAAGAGGAGTGACTTTATCGTTTAGAAAATACTGCTGCTTCCAGATAGCTGCTTATAGGTACTGCTTTGGCTTTAATATTATTACCCTGGGTAAAGACAGCTGTGAAGAAACTCAGTAGGTAGATAAGCAAGAAGAAAAAGTGGCAGTAAAAAAATTCAGCATAATCTTCAGCTGATTAATTCTGTCTGTATTAAAATGTGTCTGTATTAAAATGTGTGATACTAGTATTTTGATATTGCTTCACCATCTGATTGCTGTATTATTGTGTGTGTTTGGATAGAACAGCCCTTCCTTACAATTTCTTTCTTTTTTGCACTTTATGACCATTTATCAAATGGTGTTTGACTATTTCTCCTGGAATCTGTTTGAAGACTGGGTCAGAGTAAATTTCCTATATAGCAGCTTGTTAGGTGGATCGAGAATCAGTAGTTCAGGGTGTAAATAAATAAAAGCATATTAAGGATTCAGAATTTTTCTTAGAATTACAGTTTCTTGCTGGGGAATTGCTATTCTTTGAGATTATAGCACTTAGCTTATACATGCCATTTCCCAATTATGGGAAATCTCACCATATGAGGTATATTGATCATTGTTGCCATTTCAAGGATATGCCTTAAGGAATTTGATGTGTCAAGTGTGTTTTTACTAGTCAGCCTCATTCTGTGATTCAGACTAACTTAGTCAGACCCATTAGCTGCAGACAGTTTTTTCAGCAGTCTTCAGAACCATTCTTTTTATTTGTGAAAGTCCCCAGTGCAGTCAGTGGTTGATGACATCGGTTAAGATTTGCATGGGTCCCTTGAGCCAGCACACATGGCGATCAAACTTAATCCATGACTGAAACTCTTGCAATATAAGTGGTTGTGATTTAGTTCAATGTCAGCAAGGGGTTTAGTCATCTGCTCCAAACAATTGTTAGCATCCTGCTGGAGTGAATAGTTGTGTTAGGACTGAGTTGCACAGAATGTTAGGCACTACATTTCAGAATGGATTACTGAATTTCTGGATAAAACCCATTTGGGATCTTCAGAGATCTAAGGGGATTATTCAAGCAAATATGACTGTATAATAAATACCTTTTTGTAGAGTAACTGATCAAGAAGGAATGGATGATCCCTATGCAGACAAAAATTTAGTTGCTTTAGATAAAGATTTAGTGGAAGGTTCGTGTTTGATCAATTTAACGTAGTTCTTCATTGACAAAAACAGGTAGCCGGAAACGCAATATGGCTAATTGACAGGTTATTGATTTGCAAATAGTATGTATATTCACTGGTTCCAGTTGATGGTGGCTAATATTTACAGTGGAAAAGAGAAGAGCTACAGCAGCACTAATATGGGAATGTCTTGGTTGATTAATTGTGTCCAGTGTGTGAAGTGAAGCATAGATGCATAACCTTCTTGTTGATGCTATCCCTATGCTAGACTGTCAGATACCATCAACAGATCTACCAACTTTAGAGGAAGTTTCAGAGACATCTCTTATGATAAAAGAGACATGTTTTATGATAAAAAGTCACTTACTTGGAAGCTAAACAAAGCAGAAGAGTTGTTTATAAATCTACTCATCTGTCCATAAATTTGTGCTGAATGCTGAAGAAAGAGGCAATCTTAGAGCTTATGCTTGTTTTTTCTGCTTCTTCCATCAAGTTTATATTGTGGGAGTGGTCAAGAGAGTAAGGAAGTATGGCAAAACATTACCCAAAACACTCTAATCTCTGCATTTGGGGCAGGAATAAAGCTGTTAAGCCACTAGTGCTGTTGTGGTTGATGCCAGGACCTTCACTGATTCCCCAAACTTTCCAAAATATAATAGGGTGTACTGATGGGTGGTACTGCTTGTAATTACCTTTTTCTGCTTGTAAGGAGGTGTTGCACTGCTCAGTGTCCATCTCAGTCACTTCCAAGTAGCATCAGTTTTCTACACTGTAGGCTCTAAGGCCTGATTTTTAGAAATGCTGAATACCTGCAATGCTATTTAAAGTTAATGGGAGCACAGGCTTCTCAGCATAATTGAAAATCTGGCCTCAGCACTCAGACAAGAGGTTTTAGTTTAACAGTCACAAGACTGCTTAAGTGATAGTCTGAATACTAGATACTTTATGGAACTGATTTTTTTGTTTGTTTTTTTTTTTTTTTACAAAACATATTGCCAATATTTCCTTGATTCCAGGGAAGCTGAGCTATGACCCATTGTATCCCTTGGGTTTTATTAATTTTGTTAGCATTATGACTCTTTTACACAGCTAGTAGAACAGCTGGCACATATGAATGAAGAGAATTCAGCTATAATATATTTAATTCTCTGTGATGCTTTATGGCGTTAATCTTTTTTCTATTGGATTGAACGGCAAGGAATTCTGCTGTCATGCTTAAAGGTTAGACTAAAAAATTAAAACAACATTCCTTTATTGTTTAAATTTCTTTACATGCATCTGGTGGATTTTTCAATGTACTGAACTATAGTGTCTTGGGCATATAAGTCATTCTTTCTTTAAACATGCTATAGCTCCCCCTGTTCTGTTGGTGAGCATTACATTCACCCCTTGAAATCAACAATTGTCCATTCTTGTCCCTGACTGAGTTTTTTATAGTAATCTAACTTTCAGTTAAAAATTCATTTTCCCTTGATAAAATGTACATCCTCATTCATTCTCTGCCTTAATCGGTTTTCCCTGTTCACTCCCTTCTTTTTTGTTCATATGGTTATATTTTCATTTCAAACCAGATCTGTCAGGGCTTTTGTAATAAGTATATCCAGGGGATTATGGAGAGCCATCCACTGAATTCATACACTGACTTCTCATAAAAGACATTTTGGGTTCAGGCTCTTCAGTTTAACAACACATATACTTCTTTGGCATGACTCTGGATTCTTTGGGGAATTCTGGCTCTCTGTGACTCACTTTGAGTTAAAACAGCAAGGGAAATACTTTGCTGTGTGAAACCAGTAGTTTAATGCCTGATCTTCAACCTACAGACCAGCACTATCAGTATACATGGCAGAAGAGAAAAGGTCTATAATCCCTATTACTTCATACTGGTAGGAGTTACTCCTTTGGAACTTACATTTAGGTTTTCATTGAGCAGCAGATTGAAAACAGTTCAGTAAAGCAGTAATACTAGCATTCATTGTAGCAAGATGCCTTACCCAATTAGGAAAGCCTTCACTCTTTCCTCCTTAAAGCAGCCTTCTTATTTTAGAATGCTGTAGAACCACCGCATTATTAATTATATTATACCAATTTAACTTCTCTTAAAGCTTTACTAAAACTGTGGAAGCTGAATTATACTAATGTAACCATGTAAACACAGCAGAATCAGGAGAGAGGTGTGAGTAGCTAGTCACATAATTGAAAATATCTATCCCAGCTGTTTTGTTGAGGTTTTGGGGTTTGGTTTGGTTTGTTGTTGTTGTTTGTTTTTTTTTTTTTTTTCTTTTTTTTTTGATATCTGAGGAATTTGTACACTGAATTTGGTACAGCTCTGTCTATATGATAATGGCCAGGCATTTTTGTCATTTCTAATTCTCTAGGCAATTAGACCCATTTTATCCTCAGGGCTGATATTTCTAAATTGGGAGCAATTAGCTTGCTGGCTGAGAGACCTGAGAAAACAAGGGAAGACATTGTTTCTTACATCAGATCAAATGTCAGTGTTCTCCACATTTTCTGTTGTCAGGTGCTTGCACATCTCTCTCCCTTGGCTAGTTACACTATGTGAGCACAGCCTTAGAGGATGGCCAGAATTGCCAAGTATGATTAAAAGGTCATGTCTGAACTATAGCAAAAATCCAGTAGGCCTTCGACAATAAAGCACAGCAATCTTTTATATGTCTGTTAAAATATGTATTTTTATCTCATTGTCACAGATGGAATGGACAAAAGAGAGCACATTAAATCCAGACAGCTGCAGAATGGCCATCAGGTGGCTCTGCATCTCAGCAGTATGATCAACAGAGGTTTAATTTAGACATATTTTCATATCCCAGCCTCTTAGTTCTGATTATCTGTATCAGAAGGAGTCAATATTTCTGCTGCAGGACTGGCTATTAATTTTTATAGTCATGAAATTACACTTAGAGCATTATTTCTATACCTTGCCCATAATAAGTAACTGGCAATTTTTTTAATGCTCTATTGATAGAGCTTAATATACAAAAGAGGTTGCACAGACGTGGTGGTTTTATCTATGGTGTTTCTCGCCCAGAAGAAACGCTGAATGTTAAGCCTGCTAAACCTTTCCTGGCAATCCCAATCCCCTAACTGTGCCTAAAACCTTGTGACAAAAATTCTGCCATCTGCTGGCCAAAGAAAAAGGTACTTGTTAAGCAGTGTAGTGCACTGATCGCAGCGCTGCAGAGCTGTTCCCCCCCATGAGAAAAACTGGTCTCCGTGCAGAGCTCTTCAGCAGCAGATCTTAAATAGGTCTGATCAGTAGCTTTCTGATAGTATGTTTTTCATGAGAAAGCGCTGGTTTGTTATAATAAAAGCTTTCTGTGGGAACACAAAAATGAGAAATTGAAATGTTCCATTCTAAAAATACCAGAATATTCTATTCCAATTTTTTAGTCTGTAGCACTGTGATTTTTACTCCAAAATGATTAAAAAACACATATATATTTACATTATAAACCCAAGAAGTCAAAATTGAAATTGTCACCTTTGTATTAAATATTAATGAATCCTACCATCATAACTATAGCACATTGTAAATTCAAGGCAGTGAAGAATTTAGAAGTCTTGGCTTTTATTACCCTGCTCTGACCACTCAGTTTATGTCTCACTACTTGTGGTCATGTAGGTGTGCTGAGTGGGGAGAATATGTCAAGAGTGTGACTATCTTTTCATTCAGATGAGGGAGACCAAAGATGGGAAGAAAATCTTGCTTTTCCCATCTTTGCATCTTGTTTTCTTGTAATTTTGCGTTAATTACTTAAATTGCTACAGTAATTTGAAGAAAAACTGTTTTGAGCTTATACTCAAAATAATACACAGTTACAGCCAAAATCATAGCAGTCTGTATTCAGAAAAAAAGAAAAGAAGCAAACAGCTAGAGGTAACTCTCAAGGCTTTCCTTTGCCTAGCATTGTAAGCTTAGTACTTGTCATGTGCTAAAAAGAAAAGATTGAGTTTGCCTTTTAGCCTGCAAGGAAAGGAAAGGAATAGAAGGAAAAAATGCAGGATCTGATTAGTCATAGATCTAGGTGTTATTTGTTCTCAGAAAGAAAGTTTGTACAGCAGTTCTGATCATATATCACCAGTCATGACAGATAATTATAGTATATCATACACCTATATGGCAGCAAATTACACTACATTAAAAAAAAAGTTTAGATGCACATAACTAGGCTGAATTTATACCCACAGGGACAGTTCCTGATTTTGGATTTCATGACTTTAAAAATATCATTTTAATGTAGTTTTCAATGCAGTTATTAAAAAAAGAAGAGAAAGAAACTGCACGTGCAAAACTGCAGTGATCCCAGCTCCTGCCTATTTGTTGTTTTTTTTTTTTTCTCCTTGCCCATAGAGCAAAACTTTCATCCGCTTCTCTATCTTATTCACTCTGTTTCCATTTTTGCCACTGGTTTCTTTTGTTCTTTTCACACCATCCATATTGTTCCACTCTGTCTCTGTCTTTTCCACTTTTGTGTCTTCTGTCCTTTCCCTGTAACTATTTTCTCTTTCAAGTTTCCACTGGATCTTTTGTGCCAAAACCTCCTGATCACATTGATCCCTCTCTTTTGCATCCTCTAAGTGGTCATCTGCCTAATTCTTCCCAACCAGTGAGGTGATGGCAATAGACACATAGTACACAAAAGAAGGACACATTCCCAGCTGTTCAGTATATAGTCTTGATGCCACAGCAATCCCAGCAGTTGGGATGAACAATTACAGAGAATGGATTTTCTGTCTCCATGGATTTTTTGGAGGACACTTACACTAAGCTTTCAAGGAATGTGGTCTTTTGCAAAAAAGTTAGTGAAGTGTTACCATTTGTAGCACCTTACAGTTTTAATAACCTTTTACAGGACCAAATAGTGGTTCAAACTAGTGAAGTGATCAAGCATTAAAGTATTTATTTATTGCTGAGGTTGTTTGGTTTGGTGTTTGGTTTGCTTTTTTTTGAGGGGGGTATTTTTTTTTTGTTTGTCCCTGGGGCTGGAGGGGGAATGTCAGCTGTATAAATCTTTGGCTTCATAAAAAGAAAACATATTTTAAGTTGCCAGAAATACTTGGTGCTTTTTAGGTAGTATATCCCACCAAAAACTCAACCTTTGGAAGATATCCAGGGTAGAAAACACAATCCATTCTCTAAATTATGCATAACCTATAGAAGAAGGCAGACAAATTGTAGGCAACTAAAGTGTTTGCATTTTCTTCATCTGTCATATTTGTGCACCTCTACCACATGAAAATCTGTCAATCACAGTTCCTCTGCGTTGTAGTTAGCATAATGTTCATAGGGAATAAAAGAGCTGCATTGTTCAGGATTCTTCCAGTTGTTCCTGGTTATATCATTCAACAGAACAACTGTTAGTGATAGAGTAGTGGTAATACTAACCTATTTAAAGAAACTGACAGGTAAAACAAGTACACTTGCTTTATTTTGTTCTTTAAAAGATCCTTCCATTAAATTACAGAAATACTATTTCAGATATCTAAGAAAGGCATCCTTGGCTTGCCTTTGTCTTATCCATATTTGATCAAGAGTCTTCATGTAATCTGCAAAATACTTTGCGACACTTTCAAACATGATACAGTGAGATTTGATGCAGTGCTTCAATTTGTACTTATTGCAATTTGAGGCAGACCCAATTTTAACTTCTGCAGCCAATGGCTATTGACTTGCCTGATGCCTTTAGTAGACAGATTCTGAAGCATTGGTGCCATTGCCTGATTTACATCTTTGCAAATATATGTAAATACAGAGTACTGCCTTATCATCCTAGGTCCCCAGAATTGCTGGTGACCTACTTGGGTGTCTTAGCTAACAGAATAGGAGCTTTTGCCTCTTCACATTTTAAACATTTTGAAAGGCCATATTTTTTTTTCTTTTTCTATATATAATTTCTGAAAAGGGCACTACAGTGTTTGAATTATAGTAAAGCATCTGAGAGATCAAGGTCTTTCATTTCATTTTGGAAAGGTGTTGAGTTTTCTGTAGCTGGATTGCTGTTTTCTGCTGCAGAAGGCAAGAGATCCTCATCTGTGAATTCTCTGGGAAAGCTAGAAGGAGCTGGAATGTCCACAATTTCTTTCCATGGTTTTCCAGGGCATCTGGGGAGGAGAGATTCTGAGCGATCTGGCAACCCATTAAGTAGAGAAGTATCAGGAAGAATTAGTGGTTCTGCAGGTGTACTGGTTTCCTTTCTTGCAACCTCTGGGTTAACTATCTCTGATGCTGTTTCAGCACTGGATGATGGAAGGGTTTTCTTTTGGTTAAAACCACTTTCATTGGACTCTTCAGAAGACTTGGGGTTTGGATGTTTATGTTTCCCATTTTTACTATGTTTTTTATGCCCACACCCATGACCAGTTTCGTGCCTACAACCACTTTGATGCTTATACCTTCTGTCAGACTTATGCCCATGTTTATGCCCATGTTTATGCCCATGTTCATGCTTGTGTTTATGCTCAGGTTCACCTTCACCTTCTGGTTCCTGTCCACCATCTTCTCTTGTTTCTTTATCAGGTCTTTGCTCATCTTCTCTTGTTTCTTCATCAGGTCTTTGCTCATCTCCTCTTGTTTCTTTATCAGGTCTTTGCTCTTCTTCTTCATTTTTATCAGAGCATGAAATTTCATTTGGCTGATTTAGCATAACAAAGCTTCGGAAAGGTGTGAATCCAGGAGGCCTTCTTAGTAATACAGCCTAAAAAACATTCAATAATAAGCATATTTCTTACATAAACAAGAATGATTGTTTCAGATTTGAGAGATTCAGAGGTTGGGTCATAGCAGTATATGAATCATTTAGCAGAAATATGTTCTATTATTAAAGTAAGCTAAATATTTTCTTTTCTATCTGTGATAAGTGCAGAAACATAAATATCCTCCTGAATAACTCCAGAGTATTTTAGCAGTTACGTGTTAAAAGAAAAACTTAAGTATCACTGAAATTTTGCCAATTTAACATGGGAATGGTACTATAGAGGGGAGAATGTGTACTGGTTTTAATTTATGAACAATATAGCTGATTTTTAAGACTAAATGTCCCTGCACTTGTTAGAATATAACACTCCGATGTATAAAACCAGTTTGTGCTAAAGACAATCACTTATCTGAGTACTCAATACCAGAATGCACGAAAGATACGGGTTGTTTTGTTATATGAAATCTAACTATTCAATTTTTTATTTCTAGATTTGACATATGCATCTCGTAAGAATGCTTAGAAATAACACATATAGGTTAAAGCTGATAATATGAAATATTATGAAATATTCATTTGTTATTGAGCAATCTCTGTTTCCCATCTCTGTTAAACTAGAAGACAGACTGAATGCATGATGTGCAGTCACTGTCCAATATGGGTTTCATATCTCTCCACCATTTGCAGTCTCTAGCTGCAAATCAGAGTTGTTTGGGATGGAGCTAAGCTTGAAAATTGGTATGGATATTGTAGTGAAAACAAAGCAGAGAGACATTTATTCTTGATACATAATGAAACAATAGGTAGTTATGAAGATGCTGAGCACAGTGAAGTTAGTGATTGTGAATGCAAGTTAATCAATTTGACTTTATTCAGAATATCTTCTTCATTGGGGAGCATGGGAGCCCCTGCATTTAACAAAAAACCTACAATCATCAGAACTACAAAAGTCCTGATAATAAAAGAGATTTAAATTTCATTCTGAAATTTTCAAAGTGACCCATGTTCAGGGCTAGTTAATTGTGAAGCTGAGCATGAAGGAAACTGAAAGATCTTCCTGCAGAAATTGACAACCCATGGCAGGAGATGCACTACTCATATGAAAAGATTTGCAGATGCTTTTGAAATCTGTGGGGAAGAATCACTGCGTTGTCAAATACATTTTTGTCTCAATTTTTAAGCCTCGTATGAATCATGATTCAAAGGAGCTGCTGGGGCTTGATATTTCAGAGCTTAACTGATAATGCAAAGGAGTAATCGACAAGCAAAATGTTCTCTCTATCCTGTCGTGTTTATATTTGTGTAGTCACTGGGTTATCACTGTCTCACCTTGTCATGAGACTGACTCCAGCGTAACAAGTTACTGAGGTTAGAGGTTGAGAGGGAGGAGTGTGGCATTACAGAAGTTGTTAAAACAGCAATGTGTTCCTTTATATTTGATACAAAGTATGGGTTAATTTGGAATGGATAAAGAATTTACTGACTGCCTTGCTTCTATGCTCTACTTACGATAATGGGTAATGAAAAGGAATCATACCATTGACCGTTCTTTGGAGCAGTTAACCTGGGGAAAGATTTTATTCTCCCACGGGATCACGTGAATTTGTGCTTCACATGACAGTGGTACCTGTTGACAAAACAAAACCCAACATATAAAGTCATCAAACACAAAGGAAGAATTTGCCAGAAAAAAAAAAAACCACCAAAAAAAAAACCAAATGCAAACATTATTTTTTAATAATACTTTTAAATACAGATAAACTTGGAACTTTACCCAAATATCTATGAAATCCATCCTAGTAATGGAGACTTATTTATTGGGACACATCATTGCTTAGCTTTTTGAGGTTACAGAATACCTGTGTGAACACTTAGATTTAACTTTAGATTGAAGATTGGATCTTGAAATATTGGATTTTTCATCTCCAGCACTTTTGGAGCACGAACTGTTTAATTTTCATGATATTCCTAAGAAATATAGTTTGTTGGTGATTTTTCTCTCTCTAAAAAATTGGGAAATTGAAGTATAACAGCATTTTTTTCTATTCAGAGCCTGCTGCAGTATTGGATTTTAAATTCTCACAGGTAAATACTGCTCATTTAATGGGAAAAGAGAGGGAAAATAAAGCCTCTTTTTCCCAGCCAAATCCCTTGCTGATGGTTTCTGGCCCTATCAACGTTACTTTCCCATGTCTGGAACGCATTTTTCTGGCATCAAAAGTATGCACTCCAGAAACATCATTCCTTTGCACACCAGTAACGCTCCATTTTCATGTTTTCATTAGCTGCAAGTCCTTAAAGCTCTTCTAGTTTCAATCCCCCTGCCATGGGCAGGGACACCTTTCACTTGACGAGGTTGCTCAAAGCCCATTCAGCCTTGAACAGTGTCAGGGATGGGGCTGCCACAGCTTTTCTGGGCAACCTGTGCCAGTGTCTCACCACCCTCATCGTGAAGATTTTTTTACTGATACCAAATCTTCCCTTTTGCAGTTTAAACCCTTTGCCCTTGTAAAAAGTCCCTCTTCGCCTTACTTTAGGTCCCCTTTAGGTGCTAGAAGACTGTTACAAGGTCTCTCCAACTTTTTCAGCCTCTCTCCATTGGAGAGCTGCTCCAGCCCCCAGAACATCATTGTGAGCCTCTGTAGACTTGCACCAGCAGGTCCACACCCTTTATGTTGTGGCTTCCAGAGCTGGACACAGTAGTTTAGGTGGGGTCTGATGAAAGTGGAATAGAGGGGGAGAATCACCTTCCTCAGCCTGCTGGCCATGCTCCTTCTAATACAGCCCAGCATGCGATTAGCTTTCTGGGCTGTGAGTGTGCACGGCTGGCTCATGTTGAGCTTCGCATCAGTTGATATGCCCAAGTCTTCTCCTCAGCGCTGCTCTCAAGTCGATGGAATCAGGAGTATTGTAACTCTTTCCTTTCACAGCAGCCTCTTCCCTCCCTTTCCTTGACTCATTATTATCAGAAGAAAGTTCCTTTTGCTTTGCCATAAGCATTGATTCTGCAGTTGGAATGACTCAGTGTCATTCAGTTTCAGCTTCATTTTTTATTAACATCGACACTGCCTTGGGTTGCAAACAGTGAAACATGTTCTGCTTGCTGAAACAAAAGTTTACTGAAAGAGGTAAGCGAACTCAGGATGTGATTTTACTTAAGTATTTACAAATTCTAATGCAAACTAATTTCTCCCTGAGGAACATTACAGTTGGCAACATCATCACTACTTACACTGTCTGATGTGGCTTCACAGTCTTCATTAATTTTTTCAAAGTCTGTCTTTGAACAGTTTGTCTTCCGGACTGCAAATGTTACATGGTATTTTTGTCCTGCAACCTCCTGGAAAATGCGCAAGAAGACTTTCTTTGATAAAGGCATTTTATTGAAAAGGTTTCACAGGGAATTTTTCTACGAGCTTATATTCCTTACATTCTACAAGTCCTGACCACTGGGACAACGTACGTTGAGAACAATATAAAACTATTTGGCAGCAAACCAATCTGCTTCTAATCAACTTATTTTACTCCAGTTCCCATTCTCAAAAATTCCAGTATTGAAATTGAAGGAAACAGAAAGGTCACAATAATATCAGCCCCACAGTTTTGGTTTTATTGTATTTGATGCCTATAGAGATTTAATCAATAATAAATGAAATCATTAGAGATACTTCTGTAGAGAGCCACATATGGTGTAAGGAAAGTGGAATGTGTACAAAATGAAGTGTGTGATGAACAGGCTTAGTTGAAAGTGACCGTATTTGCCAAACGCATTAAGGAGAGAAACTGTATAGGTTCAAGAATGTGCCTGGTACAAGTTCTCCTGGTATTTTTTACAGAGCCCAAGATAACATATCTCATGTCAGAGATAACAGCAAAACATGAAATTCTATCTCTTTTAAGTCTGTTTTTAAAGTGTATGCGTGCCAATATCAGCCACGATACGAAAAGTGAAAAAGAAGAAGATTTGAACAAAGAAAAAAGGTTTTAAAGAAGAACTGATACTGTTAATAAGATAAACTGAGCTTTTGAGGAAAACTCTGGTGTGTTTTTACTGCCTTCTCCACTGGTACCATCATACTCAGAAGTTGTTACCAACGTATTTTCTGAATAACTCCACTGTCTTATTTCCAATTCTGTCCTAAACCTCTGTTTTGATACGTTAGGTCTGTAAACAGAGCAAATACTGACCAATATTATCCTCCTAATTCCTTGTTCTTCTTTACTCAGCTGTATTTATCTGTACAGCTTAAATTATGCACAGATATACTGAATCTAGCTGGAGTATAATTATTAGCAGAACCAATATATAAAGTGAGTGTATTTCTCAGGGAAATTATGAAGCCCCATTTCTTGGAGCTTAGAATAGGGTTGACAGTGTCTAAAATAATATGAGTTGGTGTGGTGAAACCACATGGGTGGTTTCATCTAATCATTCTTTTTTTACTCTAGAAGTCTAAGGTATATTAAAAAAGGCTGGTTAAAAGTGGGGTAGATAGACAGAAATCAGATACTCTGAATCAACCTTCTCTTCATGCTTTTAAAATTGCATTGTTTAAAAAAATATAAAAAACAATTAAGAGATGGGAGGGTTTTAACTCACTTCTGAATTCAAGCCAAGATGGATAAAACTTAGCAAGGAAAATTGCATGGATATTTCAGTTACAACATATTATCAACACTTGGAGAAAAGCATTATTTGAAATAGAAGTGCAAACTTTAGCTAACTTTCAGCTCAGACCAGTAACACTGCCATGTCTGTTCCTCATCTCTGTGGTATATCCCAACCTGAACTGTTGCTGCTTCTATTTCTCCACTTTTGTAGTAGAAATCATCATTGCTTTCTGAATTGTACTTCTCCATGGAAATCTTCAGTAGTTCCTTCAGTTCTGGATCGTCTTTTGGGACAGTCTTTGGACAAGTAGTTTGAGTGGCAGGAATTACTGTCTCTTCAACTGAAAGAAACCAACAGATTTCAGACATAAGGAACAAAAAATTCAATGTAGACAATGGCTGGAAAAAAGTTATAACCTTCTGGAACACTTCATATTTTGATCTATCAAATGAAACAAAAATATCTTTGAGTTTTATATGATCAGCATGATCAGATCTTGGTCATCTAAAAGAGCACTGCATCGGCACCTGGTGTCACATTGGATGCTTAATAGTTTACTGTAAATACAGTGCAGTTTGACACGCTTGAAGGTGGGCTGATGCCAATCTGATGAAGTCTAACCATGCCAAATGCACGGTCCTACACCTGGGTGGGAGCAGTCCCAGGCACAGCTGCAGGTTGGGCAGAGAAGAGATTCAGAGCAGCCCTGCAGAGAAGGACCTGGGGGTGTTGGTTGATGAGTAAATGAACATGAGCCGGCAGTGTGCTCTTGCAGCCCAGAAAGCCAACCGTATCCTGGGTTGCATCAAAAGGAACATGACCAGCAGGTCAAGGGAGATGATCCTGCCCTTCTACTCTGCTCTTGTGAGACCTCATTTGGAGTATTGTGTGCCGTTCTGGTGTCCTCAAAATAAGAAGGACATGGAAGTGTTGGAACAAGTCCAGAGGAGGTCCACGAGGATGATCATGGGACTGGAGCACCTCCCATATGAAGAGATGCTGAGAAAGTTGGGGCTGTTCAGCCTGGAGAAGAGAAGGCTGCTTGGAGACCTCATAGCAGCCTTCCAATATCCAAAGGGGCGCTATAGGGATGCTGGGGAGGGACTCTTCATTTGGGACTGTGGTGATAGGACAAGGGGTAACGGGTTCAAAGTTAAACAGGGGAAGTTTAGATTGGATATGAGGAAGAAATTTTTTAGTGTAAGGGTGATGAGGACCTGGATGGAATGGGTTGCCCAGGGAAGTTGTGAATGCTCCATTGCTGGTGGTGTTCAAGGCCAGGTTGGAAAGGGCCTTGGGTGACATGGTTTAATGTGAGGTGTTTGTGCCCATGGCAGGGGGGTTGGAACTAGATGATCTTAAGGTCATTTCCAACCCTAACTATTCTATGATTCTAAGATTCTAGAAACAAGAATGGTGTGTACCAATTGTGGGTAGTTAGAAAATAAAGAGAGGGAACATCTACGCATATGGAAAGACCTGACTCAGGTGAAACAAGAGGTGTGTGTTCTTGCAATGAATGAGTGTGTGGAAGAATGCCATTATCATTTCTTGAAGAAAAACGAGTTTGAATGGGTGAGAATGCAGCACTTACTAGATAGAGTAGTGCTGTATACCCTGTTGTAAAGCTCTGATAACCTGTGTTGAAATAGATTGTTGAAGGAAAAAGTAACAATGAAAAGACCATTTGGAAGTCTGAGTGTAAGGAACTTACAAATTCTAAGAAATTTATTTACTGGGGAGAAAAAGAAAGCCTGTAACCTAACAAATGTAAATATAGCTAAGCAATAGAAAATGAATAATGGTAGCATCACTAGGTGAATTACCAGTTTTGGACAAAATCTTAAAGTCCACATCTCCTTTCGCTTTCAAAAGAGTACATTGGCATTCTTTGGAATGTTAGAAGAAGTTACTATTTAAACAATATGATATTAACTTCCTTGTCGTTGTGGTGGAGAAGGAATTAATTCTTGTAGGACAGTTATACTCACTGAGTTTGTTAATCTCCAAGTGAGAGTCAGCAACCACTTCCATGTCATAGAAATAGAGCAGTATACAATTGATAAAATGTAACTTTTAGCTACATAAGAAATACTTGTAGGAAGTGAAAAGTCTGTGGTCATTTTTCATTAAGAGGCAGTGCTTTTCTGCTCCCAGAAGAGTTACTTTTTTGTTATTATCTGTTTGCATTTTTATTTAGTCTTTCTTTTTACAATTGTAAAAAACCATTGGAAAGTGCAGAACTTGGCAAATTGATATTGCCTGTGACATACCTGGAAGCTTGCACTGGCTTGCAATATCCACAATTACTTGCTGAAGACTTTGATATGCTTTGGCATCACATTTACCTACACGCTAGAGTAAAAAACACAAAACAGCTTGTTATTTAGAAATAATGAACAACCTCACATTTTAAGTGAGCATACTGCTAAGTCAAGCATACTACTGATACCTTCCTTCCTTCAATATACAGGGAGGAAGAAGCCTGACAGGCAGACTGCAGAGCCAAGAAATGATTCGGGTTCAAAATGACCACTCAGGGAAACTGTAAAAGAAAAGCTAAATGGACTATTTTGTATGTGTTCATTACAGAAGGAAACAGGGAGGTTTACAAGCCAGAATCCTGTTTAATGGAGAGCTCACTGGCATTTTGTCTCAATCTGTGAAGACCAAAAAGCAGATTATGAAATTAACAAATCAAACATTATTAAGTTTCTTGTATTTACTCAGGTGTTCTAAAGGAACCATGGTAGATGGCTTGCTTAAAGTTGTCTTGGTATCTTAGGGCTGGAAGAAAGCAGATGTTGATCCAGTTCTTTTTTAAAAAGGTTATAAACCCATATAACTGATGTCTGTACCATTGCAGTGATTAGAAATTGTTACAAGGAAAGAATTAGGGGCATGAATACATCAAGGAGAGACCCAGGTTTCTGTAGTAAACAGAAGTCATATTTTGCAGATTTATCAAGGTTCTTCAAAAGCATCAAGAAAGTGGGTAAAGAGACCTGTTAATAAAGTGCATGTATATTTTAAAAAAGGTTTCAATGAAGCCTCTTATCAAAGACTCTAAAAGAAACCAACCAATTGTAGAATAAGATCTTAGGGCTATAGCAGATACTGTTTTCAAACCATCCATATAAAAATCTGCTTAGTTGTTGGTTTAGAAGAAAAAATAAAAAATAATGTCAAGCCTTATTGTCCAGGTTAAAGAGAACGATATTATGCTCCACTGAAGTAGTTCTGTGGTTCACATGCATGGATCACCCTATATCCTCCCATTTCAAAATGAATAGTACAGAGCTAAATAAAGATATGAAACAACGTCCATGAAATTTGGTCATTCCAATGTGTGGAATATTCTTGGAATATATATTCTAATAATATCTGCTGATGATCTATTAGCAGGGCTTCTTTGCAGTTCAGGGTATAAGTGATAAAATCTAATCCCACTAACCCTGTGTGACCAAGGCATTATTTGAATGAGGTAGCACTTTAGGTCAGGTGACAGAAGACATTATCTCTCGGTGATAGGTTGGAAAATTCAGGCTCAAGCAGGTTAAGTAACTTGCTTAAGGTTTAAGGGCAAGTGTGGATAATGAAAAGATTTGTTTTACCTAGTTTGATTCTAACTGTTTTATTTACTAGTGTTGTCATTTTTTCTTTTTTTGATAAATGTTTCTGAAACATGCCAAAGCTTTCTTGAGATATCCAGGGAGTAAGTTTTGAGCAAGAGAGGCTCTTGAATATAGCACTTAACAGTGCACTTCCACAACAGCTGAAGCAGATGTGAGTTGAGACTCCTGTGGTTCCTCCCCTCCCACTTGCCACCACTGTTCATTACTATTCTGTGTTCCTGCCCTCTACCTTGTATTTGCAGAAGCATTTTTTTGACCCCTGGGAGGTTCTTTGAAAAGCAGTTAATTCTATTCCAGATCAGAGGAAGTACCTGGTTTTGCAGTACTCTTCAGCTAGTGTATCTATGTTTGTTAATAAATGTCTTTTGAAGCTCCCTTATTTGGACTATGGTAGGGGTAAAGTGGTAATTCAGCTACTTACATTTCTTTGAAATTACGTCTTAAGCTGGAAAAAAGCGCTAATTTTAATTATGGGGTTTGGGGTTGTACCTGAGTAACTCCTTGAATATCTGGGTAAGAGCTTCTCAAGAGATTTATTATATGGGTGAGACTCTTTAGATTCTGTAGAGTAATCTGTAAGCATTTCGACGGTCATCTTAGTAACCAATTCAGGAGAAGACAGATGTTTTAATTACATAAATAGACAGCTATCTACAAGCCTGGATTTAAATTTCATTCACAAAGTGAAGCAAGACTATAAACATTTTCTTGAGCCAGATATCAATGGTTATTTGTTAGTATGATATTTTCTCAATTAACGGATTTTGAAGATTACTTACACCTCTGGAAGTGGTTTTGCATTCTGGAGTTAAATCTTCAAATTGGTCTTTGGAGCAATTAGTCTCCTCAATTTCATATTTAATTGCATAATTCCATCCAGCTACCACCTAGAGCAGATATTTTGGAGATACATCATGTAAACCAATACAAACTTGGAACTTAAATGTGATTAGCAAAGAAAGCAAAGCAACTTTTCTCATGCCTTCCATCCATCACCTTGCCGGCCTTGTACCACAGAGTATTCATGGAGAGAAAAAAAACCAAGCAAACTTGTTCTTGTGATACAAAAATTAAACTAAGTTATGCATACACTAGAAGCACACTTTATATTTAGATTCCACTTCTCCTGGCAAGCCTGCAGCCTCATAATGGTTGGTTTCTTGTGCTTTCCTCCAAAGTATGTGTAACTTTTTACTTCCAGTGACAGGAAGCTGTTCTAGAGAGACAACTATACTAATACAGCTTGGCAAGTCCTATGCTCCTGAGCATGGGACATAGTAAAGAAGTATCTGAATAATGTAGCTTTATACTGCTGACATAATTTGTTATTGACTGTCCTGCATTTATCGTCTACCTATTATTCTGTCTGCTTTCCCCTGCCTGCTATTTTGTCCAGATTTGTGACCCTGTTTTTCATTTTCTCTCCTGGAAGTGGTTCAGTTTTCCTCGCTATGGCTACTGCTGCTGACCTGTGACATCTCTCCATGTCACAGTATTGGGCTAAGAAAGGGAAATAAGAATCAAATATAGGAACTTTCCATTCCAGCTCAATTAAAGTAGAGGGCTCTGACTACTCTCTGTTGGCCAGAAGTGACATGATAGTTCTCTTTCCAGCTGCTGGATTGTAGTCTGTGACATTTTGTCATGGGGCTTAAATGTTGTGCAATCTTGTCCTTCAGCTAAGAGGATCATTGCCATCAGTAAATAGAGAGAGGGCAGTCTGAATTAAATTATGGGTCAAATTGATATGAGATCAGAAATGCTTTTTGTCTAAGTAAATACATATATATACAAAGAAAAGGATCTGTATTTGGTGTTAGGTTATATACTGGTTAAAATACAAATAAGAAACTCTACTATCTAGCAACAATCACACTATCCAAGGGAAACGCTTTCACAGGGAAATAATTGTTGCTTGGAATACCAAATGACACAGAATTTCTGCAACTTGAGAAGTCACTTCTTGCAAAGCAGATATTCCTGTGTGCAGAAATCTTTCAGCAAGTGACATGTTGGCATTTTGTTTTTCTTACCCAATTTTCCTATGTGGGTTTACTTGTCCTTTAGTGTATAACAGCTGCTGACATACAAGTCCTAATGCATTGCAAAAACATAGATGCCTGCTGCTGTTTGAGAGGCTGAAGAGTATACGAGACATCTGTGCAGGCTGGCAGTTTTGGCACAGCACCTAGGATAGATCTGCTCCTGCTGGAGCTTCAGAGTGTGGCCAAGTAGAATACCTGAGAGTCTTGAAGATGTCACAAAGTGCCACACTGCGAATGCAAATAAACTGGGGCTGAACACTGATTAGATGGAACTGCAGATAATGAAAAAGTATGTTTGCCATCAGTTTCTAAAGTTGAAAGCTCTGGAAATCCAGTAAGTAATGATTTATGATATCTTATAAATGAAGAGAATTATTTACAGGGTCTACTCTATATGTGTTTTGTATACTTTTATTATGAAGTATAAGCCAACTTAAAAATTAGAAACATGTACGTAAAACAATCAGGGTCTGGAGTTTTGTGGGGGGTTTTTTTGGTAAAATTTAGAGAAAAAGCATGCACAAACCTGTCTTGTAGCTTCTTTTATTTCCACAAGCTTAAAAAGGGCAGGTTCAGCACTGTGCTTGTTAAACTTCTGAATGGCTTGTTTCAGAATTTCTAACACTACCGAACTGTCACTTGATATAGGATGAAAGCATCCAACACATGTAGCCTGAGTAAGTGTTATCTTTGGTGTAGCTGGAAAACAAGCAAAACAAAAAAAAGACTTCATGTAAAACAGCCTCAGGTTTTAATTTTTCCTATGTGGGAAAGAGAGAAAAGACTCAATGAGCTAGAACATTTCCTGCATTTAACGGGGATGAGCCAACCCCACATTTCAGTTTCAGGGCCTGCAAAGACATTCACTGCATCATGTTTTTGTTTGTGGGGTTGGGGGCATCCAGGACATTAGGATACAGGCATGATTTCAGCAACAAACTTCATTCAGAGGGGTGGGTGAGTTCAGGAGTCATTGAGTCTCCCCATCTGACACCGTTCAGGAAGGGTCATTCCTCATTCAGTCAGGCTAGAGCCACTGGAGGCTACAACTTAGGAAATGTTCTTTCAGATTCTTCAAAGCTCAACCACTGTGGACAGCTGCTTACTGCCCTCACCATATTTCAGGGTAGGGATTTTGGCAGGTGTGTTTTGGCTCACACATGTGAACTGCTCTGACATTGAGCTCCTTTGGGGCTGTAGCTGAACTATTTTACAGCTGTGCTTTTTGAAACCCCTGCTAGTCACTGTGGCTGCCGGTTACCACTTGATGTTACCTTCAGGATTAACCAGCTGGATTTTTTGTGCATAGACAAGCTTGATGGGGATGCTCAAACTTCTGTTTCCTACTCCTAATCCTATTAACTCTCTTTCCTTTCTAGTAATCATAGATTGGATTTTCATAAATTAATTTTATAGTTCAGTACATAAATTAATTTCATGATTCAGTGAGCTTGAGAATGAAAGTGGGACAATATGTGGTCTCTATGGAATTGAAGTAAAATTTGTGTGCCTGATCCTCATCTGGCTTAAACTGGTTTTAATGGAGATAAGCCAGCTTCCACCAGCCAGAAACCAGTCCAGAGTCAGTATGATCAAACTGTTCTACCAAGAAGGCTGAACAGTATGGTACATGACATGAGGGGGGAAATCCCTCACCAAATAGGATCTATTGTTTCACTCTTTCTGTTTTAATCCTTCAGATTTGATTTTTCTCTTCTGTACATTGTGAATCTCTCAGTGTAAGCAATACTATTTAGTCTTAACTCTCCAAGGGGTACTCGAGCGAAGTCCTGCCCTTTGTATTTCTACCATCACTTATCTTGACTGGCAAATATATGCATGTTACAGAAAAATGTGACCGTGTTTCCAGGGAGTGATCACAAAGCAGATAATAAAACTTAAAGTGACCATGGTACCAACATTTTCATAAGTGCTGAACAAACGTATATTCTTTTTTTTCAGAATTGCTATGACTTGCTCAAAGGAGATGAGCTTCTTGGGATGAATACATAATTCATTTATGTATGTTTTTTTAGTTTTCTAAGCAAAGATTCAAATGCAGATTTCCTTCCCATGCATTCTCTGTGGGATTCACACACCTTCTACTGGCAACTAGATGTCACCATTGCCCTACAAATGCATCTAAACCCAGTGGTGTTTATTCCATAACAGAACATGGAGTTTGTGCGTACTGCAGTTCCTAGAATGACACTGGCTGTAGGTATAGATATTTAAGCTTCAAACAAGGTAATGAGGAACAAAAAACTGTAAGCTCCCAGCTACTGGTTAGTTTAAAACTAGCTTGGATATGTCTTACATGAACACCAGGCAGAAGCACATAGAGATCTCACTTGTAAAGCTTTAAAGCGCTGATCTGTTTGCAATACAGAAAATCACTATGAGAACATAGTCATATATGAATGTCTTACAGGCAAGAAATGTAATACTGCCTATTGCTAAGGTCTAAAAGATATCACATTCCCTTATACGTAATTACATCATTCAAAGATTTTCATTTTGTAAATTTTTTTTTTTTTTTTTTTTTTTTTTTTAATGGGGTAAATGCTCCTTCAGTGCACAAACTGAAATAATTCATAATTTTTAGTTTGGAGAAATTTAAGGTACGATTTTGTTATATAGTTTTTTTCTAATAATTTCCAGTGCAATTTTATACTTGAATAAATAAAGACAAAATTTAAAGTGTGTGAAGTGGTATCTAGTCCATAGTTACTGATATGTTTTGATCTTAAGCAAATTAATTGTAACTTGGTATAATTCCAGTGTTTGAAGTAACTTACTACACCTGCACATGCTGGTTTTTGTTATCCTGGACAGACACTGACAGTGCTTCACTGACTTAGTCTATATCTGCATAATTGTGAAGTGAAAATTTGTCTTTAACATGTAGTTGCTTAAGGATGATTATGTATAAATGTCTGAATAGAACAATAAGGAGCTCCTATCTTTATAATTACCTGAAAGTTGCAGTATTATATATTTCCCATTCTTATTTGTCAATGTACTTGCTGAATGCTGCCCCAAACAGTTCCATACCTGGAATTATTTTGCAGTCTTGTGAAACATTACTTGTTTTTTCAGCATTATTCATGTGAACCCGAGCTGTGCATTCTCCTATTTTCTGCAAAAACATATGATAACATTTGTCTTAAACTTGATGAAGGAAAAGGCTATACTATATATTCCTGTAGCTGTTGAACAAAGTTGACAGTTGCAGATTGAGTTTGGGGAACAAGTTCGTATGTACACTTGCAGTAATATCTAATTTGCTGGTTTGTACCCAAAAAGGAACAGTTTTGTTTGTGAGGAGAGTAGGGGATGAACTGAGCAGAGAGTTTGAAAGATTGCTTTGTATCATGATTGATGCATGCTAATTAACTAAAGAATTTTCAGTCAGAATAATGGAACTGAACACATCCTCATACATGAAGTCTGTATAAATTTTGTATTTACGTCATTTCCACACTGCTCAGACAAGATATGCTGCAATGACCATTGCATTTCACGCTGATTTGTGCGGTATCACAACCATCCCTTTTTTTGTATTGTGTAGCGTGGGAAATAACAGTGACTTCCACTGGATGTATGCAGCATTCCTGCCCACTGTGTGTGTCCTAATTGTATCTCCTCTAGGTGCCCTTTAGTAGCATGAGCCAGACAAGCTCTATACTGCTAAAAGTCCTCTGTAAATTTTCTGTCATATTGGCTTCCATGTCAGTATTATTGTTGGTGCAGATCTGAAGTAAATTTGGTTGTGCAAGTTTCCATTATGCATAATTAACAGAAAGTTTTATAGCCCTCATACTCTCCATGTATCTTGTGTTGAATTTATGGTGAACCTTCCTATTGAAGCGCTGAAATGTTCCCTTCTGTACATATTCAGGATTATAATGGTAAACTCATTTTATAATGGTTAACTTTAATGTTGTAAACATTTCTGTACTGTACTTTAATCCTCTCAAAAGCAACAAAGCGAAAAAAGCTAAATTCTCTGCTGTTTTTTTTTCCCCAAGCAACTGCAGTCCTGGTCATTATGCTGATGTTTCTGTACTGAGGACTTTTAAAGAGAGCAGATACTTACAGCCTCTGCAGATACTTTGTAATCACAGTCTTGCCAGAGTTTGTTTTCCTCAATGGCACAAGTGGTTTCTCGTATTTGATATTTCACATAGAACTGTGCGTCAGAACCTGCCTGGATAAAAATATGCATGTCATTGTGTAGTGATAGATCATGTGAAAAGATAAGAGCTTCAAAAGGTAAATACTATCCATTTTATAGTACAGTCTCAGGTTAGCTGCTGGTCTCCATACAAAGTCTCCCAAGTCTTCGCAGTTCAACAATCAACTTATCTAATTATATTAATGAGTTCTTACTTACAAAGGTGGGTGATATTTTGACAGTATGTTGACACAATAGGTGCAGTATGCTCAGCCACTTTTATTTTGAATTATAGTACCAAAATTTTTAAAAACAGAATAAGTAGTTATATTCATACTCATATAGAAATGTACTCCAAATAAGCAAATTTGGGCTGCTGCTCAAATAGTTAGCATAATTACCAGCTTGGACTGTGCTCCTGTCTGACTCCTTTGCTCTTACTCTTGGCCTTCTCCCAGATCTGTCTACTTTCCTTCTGTACAATTCTATAGGCAGTCCAGAAACAGCAGCCAGCAACCCTCAGGCAGGCTGGCTGTGCCCAAACTGGCTTTACACTATAGTAACAGAGTACGTCATCTGCCTTGCCTACTTGGTGGAAAGGAGTGAAGAGAGCATATGCTCTGGAGACAGCCTTTGGCACTGACTGCAGTTTTCTTCTAGGCATTAAAGGCTGTGCTGCTCATGAGAGTAGATTATATAGGTAAATATATGATGATATTTCATTCATAAGACAAAATACAGACAAAGCATTAAGTTAGGCCTAGCCTCTGGAACAATTTCTGATATTGCTAAATTAGCAGGAGCAGTTTCTCCTTGGCATAAACTGAGTAGTGAGGCTGTGCCTACAGGTAACATTAACACACTGCAAGGTTTGTGGTTAATCCTTTAGAGGAAATATAAACTGGAAATTACTAAACTTTCAGAGCCACTAAAGCTGCTCTTCCAATGTGCTTTTTCTAGTACAAATGCAGGCAGCTGCTGGACTTTAACACCAGTTATTCTCAAATGATACTGCTGGAGAATAAATTATAATTCTTGCCTTAGTGGTACCAAGAAAGCGAAGCTAAGCTGGTGCAAGTGGAACATACTGGATTTACACATGTGTAGACGCAGAACTAGATTCTATGTTCTCTCAATTTCTGTCACGTATTGCTACAACTACAGAAGTATAGAGGTACCTGATATAATGGTTGAGGGTTGTAAAACAGGATGAAAGAGTCTCTAAAAATGTAATGGACTTAATCCTCAGCAGGTATAAATTAACATTTATAGAGCTGCGTCAGTTTATACTATTGTGGATGTGGACTTAAAAAGAGCCAAATTCTGTTTTCTGTTACGGTATTCTGAGTCTGCAGTAAATCAACTCAATGAGTAAATGAAAGAAGGGAAAGAAAACATTGTTTCTGTATTTGTTGTTGGTCTATTTCATTATTATAATGAATAGCTATGCCTTTAACTAGGGCAGGTTCAGTCTTTCACCAGTCAGCTTTTATGTTTTATTACCTTATCAATAATGAATGTACATGAATATGTAATACCCAGCTATTTAATTAATGCATTCAACATTGTGAGACTAACGATGAGCAAAGTCTATATACTCTTTTTAGAAAAAGAATAACGAATATGAGGAAATCTCTATTGCAGATTCCTTTTTTCTACTTAACATCATTGTAAGATCAATGATTCAAAGTAATAATTAATTTCCACCTCAGATCTTTTAAGAAAAAGAAAGATGGATATCTAGAGAAAGATAAATAATAATTGCAATAAATGTGTTCTTAAAAATAAAACATTGTTCAGGATAAAATACTGAAACCAACGTCTGTACTTCGTGACTATCAGCAAAAGGAAGGTGACATTACAGCTATGATATAATGATGTTTGCATTTGACTGTTGTCGAAGATGCATGCTGTTCAATGAAGACAGTGGGACTATTCACTTGCTCAACCTTAGTTGCATAAAGGGTTTGCCAGATTTTAGTCTTTGTCACTACATGATAAAATCTCCCCAGTTTGAAAACAGGAAAATCTGAGGGTAGGTGCCATGGGCTGTAAATAGTTTACTCTAAAGCATTTAGCAATTCACATCCCCTTCCTGGGTAAAAGTGTCTTGTGATTTTGTAGTGCAAAATATTCTCTCTGACACTGGGTTTCTTTTGTTTTACATCTGAAAATCCAATCCAGTAGAAAAAAATGCTAATGATGTTTTCAAGTAAAGTAGTGCTTGTCATTATTATGGTAATATCTTCTTTGTATGCCTCTCAATGGTAAATACTCTTTTGTTAGATTAACCCTATGCAGAAGGACTCCAGGCAAAGGATCATGTTTCATTCTTTATTTCTTCTGTAATTTTAGCTGTCACCCTATTTGTCTAAAATGCTACCTAGTGCTTTTAGATAGATCTGTGACTCAGGACTAGTGTCAATCAAATAATAGTCACAAATAATTTATTCCCAATATTGCCAAATTTTATGAGGTCTTTCTTTTTTGATATGTGCTACCAGCTCTTCCCAAATCAAGAAAATATTCACATTTTTTAGAAAGTATGGGTTTGCCATTGATCGGACAATGTTACTGATGATGGAAAGGGATAGGATTCCCAACATAGAAAGGAGAATTGAGAGTGGACTAGTAAGGCACAAACTGTATTAGTGGTAGAAATGTTCTATTCTTTAGTCCCTGAATTAATAAGCAGTTCACCAGCACACATAGTTCTGTTGATAAGAACATAATATATATTCCTTCACGGTAGTGAGTATCTTACTGTGCAAGTAATTTCTTCATTTTTTTTAAATGTTCTGGAATATGCTTTGCTGTCATGCTTGCTTTCTTATGAAGGAGAGAGAGAGAATCTGATTCAGACTACATAAACAATTCAAGCCTCTTTTTTTTTCTTTCAAAGTCTACTTACAGTTCTCTTGGCTTCCATCACCATGTGTAGAGCAAATTGATTACCAGTTGCTATGTCTCCATTGTATTTCTTCAGTGCTATGTCGACAGCTTTAAAGACATCAGGATCATCACAGTCCAAAAACTCAAATAGAAGAGGGGTGGCTCTGCTAGAGAAAAAGCTACAGCAGAGTGCTAGTACAATAAAGTAGATCATCATTAGATTAAAAAAAAAAAAGCCCTCTGGGCATTAGAAGGCTCTTTAAAAACCAAATGGATAAGGAATGCTTGACAGGGTTTTAGTCACCTCTCCTGTTTTTCAGGAGCTACAGCTAAGTAAACAGAATGAGTGGGTTGCTGAGGTTGGTTGATTTTCATCATACCCTGTTTATACTGCAAATAAACTCTGAGTTTATCTAAATAAACTTTGTGTGGTCACCACAATGACACTAAGGTTATCCACCTGCCATCAAGATAACAGGCTAAATGGCTACAGCTGGGGGCAGGATTAGAGTAAGTAGGATGGCCCCTGGGCAAAAGAGAAAGCAGAATTTTTGTAGGTTTCTAGCTTTTTAACATCTAAACTGCTACTGAGATCTATTTTTGAAGGCTTAAATAAAACACCCAAGAAGGTCACAGTGGCAATGAAGTTCTGGTTCTGGAGAGCAACCCTGTAAATTTTATAGATCTGTTTAGTGTTCAGACCGCAATAGTTCTGAGAAGTCAAAACATGTTTGAAAAAGGCTTTGGACAGATGCATACCATTGACTGTTCCATAACTCTTCAATGACACTTGATAAACCTTGTCCTTCATGCTACTATTGGAAGAGTCCATCTTTGCTGCTCTATGACAACTACCTTTGGACCATGGATTAGTTAGTCTTCAGAATGTATTGTTATCATTACAAATAGGGAAAGTGATGCCCAAGAACAGGTGGTTAAGTGATGTTGCCTGTGTCTGTTACTCGTTGTCTTATCACTACAGTCCCTAATGAAGAGTCCTTCCCCAGCATCCCTATAGCCCCCCTTCAGATACTGGAAGGCTGCTATGAGGTTTCCATGCAGCCTTTTCTTCTCCAGGCTGAACAGCCCCAACTTTCTCAGCTTATCTTCCTGAGGAAGGTGCTGATCATCCTCGTGGACATCCTCTGGACTTGTTCCAACATTTACATGTCCTTTATATGTTGAGGACACCAGAACTGCACACAGTACTTCAGTGAGGTCTCACAAGAGCAGAGTAGAGGGTCAGGATCACCTCCCTCGACCTGCTGGTCACACTCCTTTTGATGCAGTCCAGGATACGGTTGGCTTTCTGGGCTGCAA